>JBBMEF010000021.1:2280464-2314778 GCA_037832685.1 Sicyos baderoa | reverse complement strand
ACGGGGCGGGGATCGGGGAAACGGGGATGGGGAATACATTCCCCGTCCCCGTCCCCATTTACGTTGCGGGGATTTTTTCATCCCCACCCACTCCCCCATTCACCGCCTAGACGGGGATTCACCGCCCCGTTCGGGGCGGGTCCCCACGGGGCCCCGGCCCCACGGGGAAAATGGACATCTCTAATTACATAATCATTGATGTTGCTAAGCTACTGTTCTTGTTTGTATGAGTTCAAGTTATATATACTTGATTGCGTTTATACTTTATACTATTTATAATGATTTTTTTTATTGGATATTCATTACTCACCCGTTATTACAAAACACTTAGAAGATCGTGTATATAGTCTTGAATATTTGTAGTTATACATTAAAGTTAAGAATCTACTCGTCAAAACACCCTTTTAAGATGTAACTGAAGTTCTTGGGTCGTTACACAATAAATGTCGAACTCTAATATAGTATATACAACTTAGTATAAAAAATTTGCTATGCTAACCTCATATCTCTAATTATGTTTGAAATAAAAAAGGAAAAAATCCACATCTAAATACTATTTGGGGATGTTTATTTGCCATATTTAAGAAAGATTTAAATTAATAATTTATTAATTTCTCATTGAAAACTTATATTCGGACGTGTTTTTATAACTACTCAAAATAACTCCTCATTTGTAACTATTTAATATAACTTCTCATTTTTAAATTACTAATTTCTAATTAATCAAAATAACTCATTTTTAAGTATTATTTTTATGACTACTTAAAATAATTACTCATTTTTAATTTACACTCAAACAATCTTTTCACTCTACAAAAAAAAAAAAAAAAAAAAAAAAAAATCACATCCGTTAGTTTTATCTATAATTCTCAATTTTTAATTTTTCAAACTAACTCCTCATTTCTTCTCTTGTTATTCGCTAGTCGCCAGCACCATTGTTCACTTTCTTCTCCAAAATCGCCCCAACACAAATTCCCGTTCGACAATACACAAATCTTCTTCCTCAATTCTTCCATTGAATCTTTCTTCATCAATGTCAGGCTATATTCCCCAAGAAATATTATTCTACATTTTCCTAAAACTTCCTCCAAAAACCCTAATCGCCTGTTTATGCGTCTCAAAACCATGGCGTTCCGTCATCACCGATCCAAGTTTCACCACCGCCCACCACAACTATTCTGCAACGCACAGCCACAAATTGCTGATTCTCAGCCGCTATTACGGCACAGGAACGCAAAAGAAAGAGCGATTCTCGCTTCATTTCGATACAGAATCATTAGATCTGTACCGGGAATTGAAATTCCCATTCGTGAATCGCAATGGGGATTTCAAATTAGTGGGAATTTGCAACGGGTTGATTTGTTTGTCTGGTTTGGATCTCATTCGCTTGTGGAACCCATCGATTCATAGATTTGTGGGTGTTCTTTGGAATAGCGAGGTTATCGCCGCCTATGGCGTCCCCCCGGATAAATACGCTCTCGGGTTCGGGTTTGATTCTCGAGCCGACGACTACAAGGTGGTAAGATTGTTGTATTTTGAGGATAAGAGTCATTTTAGGTATCAAAGATGTCCTAAAGTTGAGGTGTATGAGGTTAGGGTAGGTTCATGGAGGGCAATTGAGAGCAAAGGTCCTAAATGTGAAGTAGTTAAATGTGAATGGACACAAGCTTTTGTCAATGGGGCTGTTCATTGGGTTGCTTATAAGGAAACTGGGAAGGGTTATAGGTGTTTCATTTTGAGATTTGATATAATTGATGAGTGCTTTAGTTACATTGCTTTGCCTGAGTGTTTGGCTAGTAGCTCACCATTTGACTTGAAAGTTGATGTGCTAGGAGAAGCACTTTCCATCATTGTTTGTGGTTGGCACTGCTTTGAAACATATGTGTCTTCTGTTTGGGTGTTGCAAAAATCTAGCATTTCTGAGTTTTGGACTAAACCAATCATCTTTAATCCAACTCAGGAGTTTGGAATGGTGTTGGGAATTAGGGATAATGGGGAGATGGTAATGGAATCTAAAAGTGGAGAAGTGGTTTTGTATAGGCCAGAGCATCAGCTTATCAAGGGTCTTGGAATTTATGGTGGTGAAGGTTCTTTCTATTTAGATACTTTTGTTGAGAGCTTGGCTTTGCTGAATGATGGGAAAGGAGGGTTGGAGAAAGTGGCTGAAGTTTATGGTTGAGTCTTTACTCTTTAGTGTGCTGCAAGCTTGAAGGATTATAATGGTAATGGTTCATTTCTTAATGCATATTAGATTTCACCCTCTTGGCATGTATATTATGTTATTACCAATAGTTTCTATTTATTGTCAACTTGTCTCCTGTATAATTTGAAATATATTGAATAGCTCTTTGTTTCAGTCATTGTTTTTGGATAAATGACATGAAAACAAAATGCAAGGTCTCAATCTTTGAGGCAGCGAAACTATTATGGAGTGGCCTAGTGGTCAAGAGGGTCTTGGGGAACTATAGAAGCATGATGGCCACTTATCTAGGAATCAATTTTCTACCGGTTTCCTTGACATCCAAATGATAGGGTCTATGTAACAATAGTCTAGTTGCACTCTAGATGGTCCGAAAAGTCGAACTTTGAGGCAATGATAAAGTTGAGCGACTTCATCGTTTTGACACTATGAAATCGTCTGCCATTGTATTGGTCTCTTAGGCAATGATTAAATCGAGTGACTTCATAAATTTCTTCTTGTGAATAAAAGCTCTTTGGAATATGGATGGAAAGAATCCAAAGGAGGGTTTTCGCAATATGCAATTACCTTGGTTCAAAAAAAATTGAAGCTGCTCTTCTTAAAGGCCTCTTCATGGAGTTCTCTCGCAAAGCCTTTTGTTGGATTTTCTCATCAAGATATCTATCTTATTTGGAACATTTTTTTCAGGAAACAAAAACTTTTTGTTTGATATATGAAATAGTTAAAATAAGTCCATCTCCACTGAGATATTAGAGTAGTAAGACTAGTAAAATAAAAAAAAACAAGACACGATGACTTGGATTGTGTCTCTCCTCCCTTTTTCTTTGGTTAGATCTATGACGTTTCCCGGCATACAAGTTCTCATCATCTGGATGGGTAGTTGATTTGATCCATCAAGTTCTCAAGTCATCCGCTCTTTTGGATCTTAAGTTGAGCGTTCAACTCCTGTAGAGCATCGACTTGATTTTACCGTATTATCTTATTGTACACAAGGCTTAGAACCCGACGTTCTCCCTAGTAACACTTTAATTTTATCAATAAAAATGTTTTTGTTTCCTATAAAAAAAAAGTTTTAAAAAAGGCGCATATGTTTTGTTGTTTGTCTGAAAAAAGACGGCCGTTTTGCTCCAACCAAAGCTTCCAAAGGAATGCGAGAACAAAATACACCAATGGATTTTTTTTTTCTTTTCCCTTTCTTGAATGGATGTGCCAATGTTGTGTAGCTAATGAAATCAAAGATGTTATTGGGTCTAGGAGTGCTCCAACCAAAGGAAGTGTATAAAAATTCCCAAAAGGATGATGCAAAGCCACATCCATTAAATATATGGTTATGGGATTCTAGCTCCTATTTGCTGTAAGAACAGCAACACTAGGTGGCATAGTGTAGGGATCCATGGTAACCTCTTTTGGAGAAGGTTTTTTTTATATATGTGATTGTCTTGGCGATCTTGTGCCTACCTCAACTATTGTCACCTGACCTTATGACATTTAGATGTCAATGAAACTGGTAAAAAATAATTTCTAGGTAGGTGGCCACCATGAATAGAATCTATTACCCCTTAGTTCTTCGAGACCCTCTTGACCACTAGGCTGTTCTATGATGGTTCTTTTAGAGAACATCTTGAAGGTTGATTACTGCATGGTTGAGCTTTGAAATGATTTGTTTTTAACTTCTTTGGTTGATGAACCTTCTATAATGTGGAGTAGAAGTCTCGAATCGATTAGCATGTTGATTGGTGGAAGCCAATAATATAAAGAAACAAGTATATTTGATCATTTAGTTTTTGTGGTACAACATGTGAGAGGGGACATAAAAAAAAAATTGAGCTATGCTCAATTTGGTTCATCCTTGACACTTGACACTCGTCTTTTTTTATTTTTTTGTTGCCTTTTTTCTTCATGTCTATCTTAGTATTTTATGAAAAATACTTCTATTTTTATGACTAAGGAGGGGAGTCATCTTGAAGAAAATTTGTGGCACCAAATGGTGCCACATATACACTAAGGATGGCCTCCTCCTTAATCATAAGGAGGGAAGTATTTCTCATAAATGCAATTGTCTGAGTCAATTTTATTTATTTATTTGGAAACTGATGTTTGATGTTTTGGGCGCTCCTAGGCGCACCTTTGGTGCGAAGCGCGTACCTTGTGGTCTTTCATGTTCTTATGTATATTTATGTATAAAGAGATACATAGTGCATCTTTTAAGTAAAAAAACTCCACGTCTTTTGGTGAGTCTTACACCTCGGTTTCGAAAGGATATTGCACCTTATCCCTTTTAAAACTTAATAACAATATCTATAGTAGTTCGATTAGTCAAAGCCCTTGATTTTCCGAGGACATTCATGGTTTGGAACTTTATTCTTTTCTTTTAGCTGTGGATAATTACACTTCTAAGCCCGTCTTCAAGTTTAATTAATTAGGTTCAATTGTATTAGCCATAAAGAAAGCTGGGATCAAGGAATTTTTGGAAATGTGAGAACTAGGTAATTCCAAGCTGTTGTAAGTTCTATATATATAAAAAATAATTACTTAGCCTAAAATAAATATTTTTTGGGCGAAGATTTTAGTATTTTCAAAGTTTCAATTATGTAATTTTAAAAGTATCAAGTATGTATGATAAAATTCAGTGACCAATAGTTCTTTGATTGGCTTTTGGCAAATCCCTTTATAATAGGAAATCATTCCACTTCCACTCATCCCATTTTCTTTTGCTGGTCAATGTCAACAGCCTTTCTTTGAAGTATAAAATGTAAAGATGTCACCATTACAATTTTAAAAAAATTGACTTTTTTTTATAATAAAAAACTCTTGTGTACTTTGATTTTTATAAACTAATTATAAATACAGCATTTGTAAAACATTTTGAAGTGTATTTGAACTTTCCTAAATATATATCTATTAAAGTTAGTCTAAAAAGGATGATATTTAAATTTATAATTTTTTAATCATAAGTACACATCTTATATCAGCAAAGGTTAAACATATCAATCTAATCTAATAAAATTATTTATTTGAAAACAATTTTCAAGGTTTTTTTTAAGTCTTAACCAATTTTTATAACACAACATCAACTTGCAACCTCTATAAAAATATATATATATAGTACTTCAAAAATTTTAATCAGTGCATCTTGAACCTTAAAAATGTCATTTATTTTCAATTTTAAAGTACCACTTGTGGAGCCTTTTAAATTCTTGGATTCATTAATCTCACCAACCATTTCCACCTCCTTTCTAGTTGTTTAGTGGAGAATATTGTACTTATAGAAAATATATATTACATCAATAGCAAATTTTGAAACATTTACAAAACTAATGGTGAATTTGTGACAACATAATGATTTTTTACTTTCTTGATAAAGCAGTGTGTTCAACAAATTATTTCAAGTTTGAATGCATATATTATTTGACCCTACCTACTTCATCAAAAAATTAAATTCATTCAATGTCTTCTCCAAAATAAATTAAACCCACTTTCTCTGTTGATTAATTAGATGGTAGTTTTTTTTTTTTTTTTTTTTTCGTTCTCATTATAATTATTTAATTCAAGCTCATTATTGCCTACCTATCTTCAACCATTACTTTAAGGTAAGTTGATTTTTTTTTTTTAAAAGGTTAGTTGAATATTCAATCCTTATACTTTACTGGATATTAGTTGACAATAACAATTTAATAATTATTTGGAATTTAAGATCTGAAAATGAAAAAAAAAAAAGAAAATTTATAAGATTAAATTATATTTTAGTCCTCCTATTTTATTTAAACTTCTTGATATTTTAGTTCATTAACATTTTGGGATAGGGAAATGATCTTGGATCCTACCTACCTCGTTAATATATATGTTTTTTGAAATTTTTTTCACTCAATGCTTTCTTCCAAATAAATTAAAAATCACTCATTTGATAATCATTTTGTTTTTCAAAAGTTTAATCTACACCTATTATTTCAACTTATGTGTGTTTTTTTTTTTTTTTTTTACTTTATTTGATATCTACATTTTACCTTTATTTTTTAAAAAAATAATAATTAAAAATTTTGTTTTGGTATTTGACCGTTTTGGTTCAAATATTTTCTTAAAAAATTATGAATTTTTTTGTAGAAAATTTGAATTAAAACAATCTTAAAATTAAATAACCAAAAACAAAAATTCAAATAATTATTAGACAAGATTTTAGTAGTAACATTAGGGTAATTGTCTTTTGTGTTTATTCTCATTATACCAATTTTGAAATTTTAATTCATACCATTATTTGTTATGGTCAATAAGATCAATAATTAGATGATGTTATTGTGTACTCTACAATCAAAAGATCATTGTTCAACTAGAGTAATAATATATTGACCAATAATTTTATTATTTTGTTGTAAAAAAATTTAATACAGGTAAGTTCAATCTCAAAAATTATTATTTGTCTGTCTTATGTACTAAAAAAGAAAAAAAGAGAATATATTGAGTATAATAAAGAGAACAAAATGGTATTCGATCCTATTATATATATTAATACGATAAAGAAAACAAAAATTGAGGTGTCAATTTGGACCAGGACGACGAACACGATTCATTCTCTTCTTCTTCTTCAAGCTCTAGAAATTGCAGCCATGTATTTTGGAAATCATCTATCAATCCAAAGCTCTTCGAAAAATTCTGCAAATTCTCTCACCGGAAAATCTTCAATCCCGATGATAGATTCACTCCCACCGGAGATTCTGTTCTTCACCTTCCTCAAACTCCCCTCCAAAACCCTCATCCTCTGCACCGCCGTTTCGAAATCATGGCGCTCACTCATCACCGATCCACCCTTCATCCTCTCCCACCTCAACCACTCCAACGCCACCACCCGCGGCGGCGGCGGCGGCGACCGCCTCCGTCTCCTCCGCCGCTGCTACAACACCGGCGAGCGCTACTCTCTCCACTTCGATTCCGAGTCCCTGGAGATCTACAAGGAACTCAAGCTTCTTCCGCAAGTCAATTGGAACGGGAATTTCAAACTGGTAGGTTCTTCTAACGGATTGCTGTGTTTGTTAGGTCTCAACGTTTTCTTGTGGAATCCTTCGATTCAGCGGTTTATTTCCGTTCCTTGGCCGATCGACGATGTGTTTTCCGTTTACGGCACTCCGTTCAAGTACGCGCTTGGATTTGGCTTCGATTCTTGCGTAAACGACTTCAAATTGGTCAGGTTAGTGTATATTGAAGGCGATCCGCCTCTGTATGATTATGAACTTCCGCCTAGGGTTGAGATGTATGAGCTTAGCACTCGTTCATGGCGACGAATCCGCGACGGTGCTCCGAATTACGAAATACTCAAATCGCAATGGACGCAGGTTTATATGAACCAATCTGTTCATTGGATTGCGTTTACTCGAAACCGGAGAGGTTTTCGGTCTGTGATCCTGAGATTTCATATGAACGGTGAGATTTTCAGCACGATTTCGCTTCCACGGTGTTTGGTGAATGAATCTCCACAGAATTTGAAAGTTGCTGTTCTTGGAGGAGCACTTTGTGTTCTTCAATGTGGCTGGTATCCTTTCGGAAATCGATTCGTTTCGTCTGTTTGGATGCTGAGAAACTATGAAATGCTCGATTCTTGGACGAGGATTCTGAGTGTCGATCCGTCGCAAGGGCTCGGAATGGCTTTGGATTACAGGGAGAATGGTGAGATGCTTATGACATCTAGAAATGGAGATTTGGTTTCGTATAATCCTGTGAGCCAAATTGTGAAGGGACTCGGAATTCGTGGAGCTCATGATTCTTTCTTTTTGGATACATTTGTTGAAAGCTTGGCTCTGCTTAATGAAGGGAAAAGAATTGTGAAACAAGATTATGAAGATTGGAATGAATAATTTTGTTTAAACCGAGAGATCGGAGCTTTGCTTCACTATACACGGGTAACCACGCCCGTCTCTAGGCCAGGCACCAGAGACATAGAAGGAATAGAGATACGGGAGTTGTCTACATAATGTCACAGGTAAGTCTCGATTGTGATATATATTATAGAGCTTGAATTCACTGTCACCATTGGTAAGAACAATTTGTTAGTGTAAATTGATTGAAAATGTTTATTTAGTTGTAGTTGAATCTTGAATTGCATCCTGTGTAGGTATATTATGTTAATATAAACTGTATACTAAGTTCTATTTGATTGTGTTTGATTGCTATTTTCTTTTGTTGAAATTTGAGAATTGTATGGAATATGTTTTACATGGATTTTCCTTCAAGATAAGAATGAAATTCATGTAGTTAATTTTAAGAATCTGTTAGGGAAGGAATTTATGCTTGATAATTCCGAAAGCCAAGCACAAAAAGACTACGAAGAATGGGGCCCGACCTGAATAAACAGGCTGGGCAACCCAAGCCCAAAAGCTCGGGCTAGGAGGAGGCTCCTTGCCCACTTGCCAAGGCATCTCCACACCTTGGGGAGGCCTCCCCGACCCATGCTACATGGGTCGGCTGTGGTCTCGAGGCCCCCCTTGCTCAAGGAGGGCCACTCTGACCTATGCCCAAGAGTTAGGTCGGGCAGTTCATACTTGTCATCTCGAGAGGTAGAGGAGCTCAACCCAACCCTCCAAGGGGTTGGGGAGCTCAACCCGATCAACCGACATGTTAGAAAACTCAACCTAAAATGCCTAAGGATGTATGATTGTAAGCTCTAGTAATTACTTAATTGACAAATGTTTAGTTACGAAACACAATACTTATAATTGACCTAGCATTATGCCTATTCATTTTTCATTTGTAGGTTATCTCAAATCTATGATAAAATACAAATTTACCATTAATCTTTATAAATTAAATTTTGGTATCAACCAATTTTAAAATCAAATTTGAGAACGGTGGATCCTATGGAATTTCTTATCAAGACGATTAAGGGTTTTATTTTCCGGTATACTATGATGAAATTCAAAATACATTTATGTCATTTGGAGTTTCACATTGAAAAATATGGTCACATTTGATAATTTTTATTTTGGCATTACTTTTTTTTAAAAAAAAAAGAAAAGAAAAAAAAAAGCTTGTTTTTTCCAATCTCTCGGTACTTGTTATGTGTATTGATTTTTGAAAACATGTGTATTGATTTTTGAAAACATATGCATTGATTTGTAAAAACATAGGTATTAAGTTGATAACAAAATAAGAGAATTTATGAGTATCGAATGGGTTAGTGACACATTGGTTTTATTGTTTGGTAGTAAACCAGCCTAACATCAATATCACGGGTTCGATCGAATATCTTCTTAAGAAAAGTAAAAAAGACCTGTTGGGCAAACAAAGTGTCCCACATTGTTAAGTTTATAGGAAAATAAAAATATATTTTTTAATACAATAATATTGGGGAAGAGAGATTTGAACTTATAATCTCATGGTTACTAGATTGTACTTAGAATTCTACTCTGCTTGGATTAAGGGAAGATATTGGATATATAAGAAGAGACAATAACTTTATTGATATGAGTCTTTTTGGATGATGACAAAAAATAAAACCATAAAAACTTATATCCAAAATAGACAATCTCATATGATCACAAGATTATGAATTTGTATCTACCACCTTCAATTGTTGTTGAATTAAAAAAAAAACTTATACTTTTTTGTTATTATTTTTTAGTATGATGGTTCCACTAGTGCAATATATAGTATTCAATTAATATATATATTATGTTCAATCAATATCACATATAGTTTTCAATAAATACAACAAATAGTTTTCGATCAAGAATTGTGAAAGCAAAAATTGAAGCATACAAAAAAGCATCTAAATTTTGCCATGAATGAAATATTTTAAAAAATCGGTTATAATTAAAATATAACACAATAAAGTTGCAACTAGAGATGTCCACCGACCAGATGACTTTATCGTCTCCATCCATGTCACTCTTTTTAATCTTTTCATTCCCACAAAATTTACGCTTAAATTTCTCGCAAATGGGGCAGAGATTCCCATAGGAAATTTGTGAGGATTGAATTCACGAAAACTATTTACCATTTATTTATTTTTTTCAAATCTCAATTCATTACAATTTTTTGTTTTTGATAAATTATCAAATAATTAACTTTTAATACTTATTAATACAATAGTTAACTTTTAATGATAAAATGGAAATGTCTAGTTGCAGCCTAATCTAATTTGGATAAAAATAATAAAAAGACATAAACAAAAGATTAAAAAAAAAGAAAAAAAAGAATCCAAGCCATATCGATATATGGTGGCAACGGCAGAGTAGAAATTGGGATTAGAAACTCAGAAAAAAACTATGGCTTCTTACTTGAGCTATGGATTCTCCGTCGTCTCCGATTCTGCAATTCCCTCTACCAGCAGAGCTTTCTTCTCCAATCCATGGCATTCAGACCTTTCTCCTCCGTCTCTGTACCGGCCACATCGCCGGCGCCTCCCTGCATTTCGATCTCGGAGCATTAATAACCTCCGTGCCAAAGCCAGCGGAATCAGAGCTTCCTTTTCTGCCTTGCCTTTCGATCTCTCCCCTCCTCCGATCGAGGAGGACCTCCTTGTAAGCTGTTCTTCCTTTAATTTCTGTTCTTACTTGGCTAGAATCTGAAGAGGAGGGATAAACTGTCGCCAGTGATTTTGCTTCGAGACTCGTGGTTATAATCTGTGCTTGTTTGTTTGATTGTACTGATTTGATTCTGTGGTAACAAAGTGGATTGTTACACTGTTGTTATTATCGGCCAGTTTGTGTGCAACTCGACTATTGTCACGGGACATACGGCCTAACCCTACAACATTTGGATGTCAAGAAAACTAGTAGGAAATAAATTATTAGATAGACGAATATCATGGATTGAAGTTTGAACTGATCAATAAATCAAAGGTTGTGGGTTCAATCATAGATTTATATTTTACATATTTTCTTGACATCAAAATGTTGTAGGGTCAAGGTGTCAAGCTATATGTACAGTGAGTATAGTCGAGGTATGTGAGTAGAATCTTGTAGAAGTTCTGTGTAACCTAGGCAACGAAAAAGGGGCTAATCCTATTAAGCTAAGCGTAAGTTGACCCATACAGTCACGAATATGAAAACAAAATCGGTGACATGAGGGGATATGCATTTCAATTTAGGAAAGAGGGGAAAAAGAAAGAAAGAAATATGCTGGTACGCTTGATTTCAGAGAAATGATTTTCGATTCTTGTTTGGTGAGAACGTGTATTGTATGGAAATTGAGAACCGTCCTTCGTTTTCTTGGTTTAAGACTGTATTATCACTAAATTATAGCTGAAATGTTACTACTTGCAATATTCTAAATTTAGATGTCTATGATGGACAGGAGGCTGCGGCGAGTGAAGGTGCAATGGTTTCTGATGATGGGATTATTGAAACTTTTCATAATGATGATGAAGCGTTGGATGCAGCCAATAATGGGGTTGCAGTATGTAGTCTTTCACCATTTTTCTTAATGGTGTCTTTTTTCTTTTTGTTACATTGTTTATTATATGCATCATCTAAGTAAGCTAATTTGGTAATACTCCCAAATATATCATATTGAAAACATTTCTAAATTGTTAATTGTCAACGTTACAATATGCCTTCTATTCTCAAGATGGTATCATGGTAGCAATTTTATTAGATGTTCATCAGAATAGGCAGGGCTGTTGGCTTTGTGATAAAGAACAAGCTTTTCATAGGCTTTTTGATTCTATTGTTTTATCTTTTTCTCTGTCATGATAGTTTCTTATTTTTCTTTTTAAAAAAACATTTCATTTTTGAAATGAAAGTTACAAAAAATGGGGGAAGATAAACCCCATCCATAGGACATTACACAACTTTTCCAATGGGCTATAAAGGAAGATAAGCTGTACAACCAAGGAGATCCGTGAAGCTTTTCATGAGTGCGGATGCAAGGGTGACTAATCTCCCATAGAAAGAATATGACTCTTAGGGAAATTTCTTTACCAAAGAAGCTAGGTGATATATGGGGTAAATGGTCTCCCCTTTCATTTTTACGGCTAATCTACGGTTCTACACTTGTGTGCAATTAGAGAAGTTTCTTGTTACTCACGTAGCTTGGGACTTTCCTCCCTCTTTCTGTAATTTCATACATTACTAAAATTGTTTCTTGAGCAAAAAAGAAAAAGGAAAAAAAAAAAATACTTGCTACTGAGTTCATGTTTTCATATTTCGCTGTAAATTGTTAGGTTGTGTTTGTAGCTTTCATGTTTGTTATTTCTCTTTTGTTTCTTTTTTTTTTTAATCTTTTTTGAAGATTGTATTTTGAGCATCAGTCTCTTTTCATTTTATCAATGAAATTTTTTGTTTTTTTGTGAATTGTTTTTGTTAGGTTGTGGATCTCTCTCATTTTGGCCGAATAAGAGGTACTATTTTATTCATGACTTCGATCTTACGGATTGCTTATAGAAGTTTTGCCACCCGTTCATAAGCATTCCGTATGTAATAATAGTGATTTATGTCTGATCTTGGTGTACTTACCTGAACAGTTTGTAATGATTTTGTGATTGCTTATGATTTTTTTTCAAATTTCAATTTTTGTTTAACTTAACAATAAAACTACGAACATTTGTTAAAATATGTTTTGTATATGTTATGTCTTTATGTACATGAAGTTAGTGGAGAAGATCGTCATCAGTTTCTTCATAACCAAAGCACAGCTAATTTTGAAAGTCTATGTCAAGGACAAGTAAGTTTTTGACTTTGCCCACCATGACATCTATTCTAACCATGTTTGGTTAAAGTTAAATTTAAATTCTTTTAGAATTGAAGTATATTATTAAAAGTTTTATATTTGTTTTGCATTTTTTTTTGTTAACTACAGGGTTGCAGTACTGTATTTGTTACACCCACGGCTCGGACAATTGATATTGCACAAGCATGGATCATGGTAATGCGTTTCTCTTGTATTCCTCCATGGTCCATACTCCATAGTTTTCTGTCTCCTAACTTGTTCAATTTTATTTTGAAATTAATTTGTTATGCATCTTATTAACAGAAAAATGCCATCACATTAATTGTGTCGCCGGTGACATGTGAAAGCTTAATACGGATGCTCAACAAGTAGGTGTTCTTGTAAGTTTTTAATTGTCCCCTCATGGGTTTGTGTTTTATTCTTCTTGACCCCGTTATGTTATGTTGATGGTATCTTGCACATAAATCTTTATTATATATAAAAAACCATTACTCGAGAGTATTAACAACAAAACATTGAACCAACAAGAGTAAGTATATTTCTAACTACAGTAAACAGAAAGCAAAAAAGTGGACTACAAAAACCTGGAAGATTGACTAACATTGCATTCATTAACTTTTTCCATCTACCACTTCTGAGAACACATGAACTTTTTACTTGGAACACATTGAGAAAAAAAAGTTTGTTTTTGTTTGTTTTTGGTTTTTTTTTTTTTGAACTTTTGGTCCCAGAAACTCAAGATAGGAAAAGAGCATAAATTATTTGATTTTCTAAGGGATGCTGCATGGCTTTTTAACTTTTATTAATTCCTCGAGACCGGGAGAACATTTGTCACATTACAGGATTACCAAGCTTGGTTTGTTCACGGCGATATTGGCGAACACAAATGTGCTATAATGCTAAAAATTAAAACTTTATGTTATATATGTGTGCATGTATGTGATTTCTCTACCTACGTTTGTTTTCTAGATATGCCATTTATTATTCATAAGTTCATAACTCTATTAAAGAATTTTGAACTAGGTACATTTTCTTGACGGACAAGGTAGAGATTCAAGATATTACCAAGCAAACATCCCTGTTGGTGCTGGTGGGACCTAAAAGCAACCAAGTAAAAGTGCACTATGCAGTTCTCATGTATAAGTAATATTGCTTTTATATCTTAGTTCTGGTTTTCACGTATTGCCCCATCAAATGCAAGCAGATTATGAAGGATTTGAACCTTGATAGTATAGCTGGAGAACCATATGGAACACACCAGCACTTTAGTGTAAGCTTTTGTTATCTAATTGAGCTTTCTAGCATTACTTTCCTTTTCTAATGAGAATCAACAATTATATTGAATATGTGTGAAAAAGCATTACAATATTGAGAGCATAACAGAAACACTCCCCTAACCTTTAAGGACTGGCAAAAAACTTCCATATGAAAGAGTAGTTACAGAAGTGTTGAATGATGTTAAATCACCCATCAACCTATAAACTTAAGCTAAGCTGATAGATTGAGGTTAACATAATTATATCAACCAAACTCCAAAACTCCTCACACCTAGGCTTGAAAACTTGAAAATATCCAACGAGTGGAAATTAATATTATTTAAGGAGGAAATGACTGGACAAGAACCATCATGGAGTGGCCTAGTGGTCAAGAGGGTCTTGGAGAACTAAGAGGTGATTGAGTTCAATCCATAATGGCTACCTACCTAAGAATTAATTTCCTACGAGTTTTCTTTACATCCAAATGTTGTAGGGTCAGACGGTATGTCCCGTGGTAATAGTCGAGGTGCGTTCAAGCTGCTCTGTACAATCACGGATATTAAGAAAAAAAAATGAGTGGACAAGGATTTGAACATTGGGTCTTTTGCTTTGATACCATGTTGAATCATGTTAAATCACCAATTAACCAAAAAGTTTCAACTGATAGGTTGAATTATATAAACCAACAAAAAGTTATTTTGTTCTAGACTCTAGAGCATTACCGATTTAGATCCAAGTTATACAGTCTCGAAATATATAGATGTTATTTGAATTACCACTGAAATTTGGACTCTTTTCTTCTGAAAAAACCACTGAAATTTGGACTCCTATTATGCAGGTCAATGGTATGCCAATTACGGTTGGGGTGGGAAATGTCATTTCTGAAGAAGGTTTTTCACTGTTGATATCACCTGCTGTGGCTGGACCAGTATGGAAAACTCTACTTTCTCTAGGTGCTGTTCCAATGGGTTCAGAGACATGGGAAAAGCTGAGGATATTTCAAGGTGTACATCTCTCAAAACTTTTTTATTTTTTTATTTTTCATTCTCTCTGTATTATAATAATACATTTTATGTAATGCTGTTATTCTATGGATTCTTGGATGGCTTATGTTTTGCAGGAATGCCTGCTCCTCAGAAAGAGCTCACCCATGAGTTCAACGTACTCGAAGCTGGTCTTTGGAATTCAATTTCTCTCAACAAGGGTACTCATTTCTTGCCATAAATTTTCAATTGTAGATCCAAGATGGATCGAGTACTTAATTTTTAATCTCTATAGGTTGTTACAAGGGACAAGAGACAATATCTAGACTGATTACATATGATGGAGTAAAACAGAGATTATGGGGACTTCAGCTATCAGATTCGGTGGAACCTGGCAGCCCAATAACTATTGATGGGAAAAAGGTAGCAATTTCAACTTTTTTTGGTGAAAAATTGTTATATTTTGTCAAACGCAGATCCCTTAATCACGAACCTCTATTTCCTTTCTCAAGAGACTGATTATATAGGATTGGAGTTTGTTGGAAAAAAACCTCTCCTACCAGGCTACCACAACAGGAATAAGCAGAAATAAGAATTAAGAAATTAAAAGGAAAACAAAATGAGAATACAAGACTTCATGGGGAAAAACTCTAAAATTGGAAATAAGTACCACATTTCAAAAGAATCTTTACAAATTGCTACAATCATACAAAATTCTCTCATCTATTTCCACTTATACAAACACTCTTTTAAAACTTATACCACTCACACCATTTGCTCCACTTTTCACTAGAGTATACAAAAGAGATTTAATTAGAGTTAGTACACCAAGCTTAAAGTGTATGGTAGCACACAACTTCTTGCACCTTTTCGATGTGGAACAACCATTTCTAATATTTTGCCAAAATCTCAACGGAATCTTCTCACGAACTTAATGAATTGAAGAACTGCCACTGAAAATTTTGTCCTCTTCACCTCTACATGAACATGAAACTTCTAAACTGGCACCAATAGATTATTACCTTTACCCTGTCCCCAAGGGGCAGCCCAATTGATTGAGGCTACGGATTTCGAGATATGCTCTCTTAGATGTCCTTGGTTCGAGACCACTGGAAGCAGTTAAACTAGAAAACCCTTCGACGTATCCTGGTGCCGTGCCATAGCCTAGGGATGGGCCAAGGGTCCTCGTAAATAGTGGAGCAAAGCTTTTACTCTCGGTTAAAAGAAAAAAGAAATTATCCCCTTTACCTAAGCATGATCATTTTTCAGATTGAATACGTAAATTTTGATTCAAATTCTCTGTAGGTAGGAAAGGTGACAAGCTACACGCCAGGAAGAAAAGGGTGGGAGCATTTCGGTCTAGGCTACATCAAGAAGCGAGCTGCGTCCAGTGGCGACACTGTAGTTGTTGGAGAAAACACCATCGGTAGGGTGGTGGAAGTTCCGTTCTTAGCTCGACAACAACCACTGTCCAACAGCTCAAGTAACACGCCTCAAAGCAGTGTACAATAACTTTTCCTACTTCACTTTGCTTGGCACAATGCACTATATTTGTTTTGTAATCTTTTTTTTTGGATAAGAAACAATTTCATTAATTATGGAATTTTTTTTTGTAATGTTAGATATGGATCCTGAGGTTGATGGTTTTTGAACTCTGTATATGCATATAATCAGGGGGTTGCTTGTAGTTCTACTGCACTCACAATATCAAAATCACATTTTATTTTTTACTATTTGCATTTTCAGTCTATTTGCCATTTTAGTCCTCTTCATACTTAAAATTGGGAACACACTCTTTCACCATTTATTCACCATTTATGGTATACTGAAAATGAAAATGCCATGTTCATACAAAATTCTGATTCATCTTGATGAAACACATTTCATTAAAGCTAACATGCTTGAGAAACTTTGCACCACAGCATGGGGTAGGTTTATTACACAAAAAATCATACTCTATCACTTTCTTGCATATTCAAGGAAGTTCACAAGGATATTGTTGCATTCAATTGTGTCAAATAAAGACTTTTTAAATTATAAGGTGCCTAGATTTAAGAAGCTCAATTTATGAGGGTCACCTATTTAAGAATTAGTTTTTTTTTTTTTTTGCAAATTAGTAGCATTAGACACTTGTCATGTTTTTTTTTTTGAAATCTCAAACATTTGTCACGTTAGAATAACTGAGTTGCACGTAAGCTGGTTCAGACACTAACATATATAAATAAAAAGGTAATATCCTTCCTAGAACTCGGAAGTGATGCTTTCGTTATTGCAACTCCATTTTCATCATTCATTCAGTGTGTTTTGTGGTGCCATTTTGATAGGATATGAATCTCTTGGGCCATAGACTGATCTAATTAAGGTGGCCAGTTCATGCTTTGAAATGCATTCCAAGAGCTGATTGATTGCAGATTCTTCACCAATCCTCTTTCGAAAGCTCGAAGGCTGATCGCTCGGTTCGAAAGGAGAGATCAAGAACAGTCTTGCAAGATGCTAGAAGCTTCAGCCCTCTGCTCTGGACTCAACTTCGAGGGAAAAGCGACGAGGAATTGGATGCGAAGGTCGCCTCTCATTCCTTGTTGTCCCGTCGGCATTCCTTGCCCTCTTATAACCTTTTGAAAGCCTGGATATATGATGTTGTCAAATGAGAGACTCATTCTTTCACCTCCTAATAGAGGAACTGGTACTGAACAGCCAGTGAGTGCATTCAACAAAGGGATCTCAACTCCTATTTCCAAGTCGTCGCCGTCTCGACTAAACAACGGATGTCTTCTCTCGTCGATCGAAAAGATTACGTCAGCTGGGAGGTAACCTGGTTTCTCATCTCCTTTTCCTTCAAATGTGATCTTTGTTCTTTTCTTCCATCCTGGCTTCACTTCTATTTTCAGCATTTCCTCTTCTTCTACAATTATCCTGTAAATTATGGAATTCAAACATTCTTCAACTTGAACATATTCTATTGACAAAAATTCTTTGCAAAACTTTCAAACTATATTTGCAAGGACTCAAACTTAATTATTTCCAAAGAGGTCCAAAAGAAAAACAGTTTTAGATACAAGTTAGAAAAACTTAGGACATGCTTGTTGATGACCATTTGTTTTGTATCAACAAACCAGTCACATTATTATATAACCTATTAGAAGGACACACATACTCATAATACCTATAACAACAATTAATTGCTTTATATCAACAAAAATTAGCCTTCAAAACTTTTTTGATATTTGAAATTTAGCTTGGAATTCAAATGCGTCCTAAAATGAGATGAAAATCATGATATAAAAATCGAGAGAAAATAAGCAAATTTTTTTAAAAAACCAATAAAAACCAAATGCTTCACTCTGGTAATATATTTTCGAAAAGTATATTTTAGTTCTTAAATTCTAACGAGATAACTATTTTGGTTAGGTTCAATTTTAACTTAGTCTAGCTCAATCCAACTCGAATTAAGAATAATATTATATCGTGGAATTCAACCATTTTACCTAGAAATGAAGTGACTCAATTGGTTAAAGATGGTCTTGAAGTGCACGAAGTAATGAGTTCAATCCATGGTAACCACCTAGCTAGAAATTAATTTCCTACTAGTTTCATTGACATCTAAATATTGTAGGGTCAGACGATATATCTCGTGATACTACTTGAGATGCGCAAAAGCTGATTGGACGATATAAAAAAAAAAAAAAAGAAGAAAAACCATTCTTGAACTTGAACATATTCTATTGACAACAATTCTTTGCAAAATTTTGAAACTCTGTTCTCTTGCCTCTCTTTTTTTTTTACTCAATAAAAAAATTTATAAAAAAAGACTCTAATTTTTAAAGCTATATTTCATAGAAAAGAGAATAAAGAGGAATGTTTAGTAAAATAAAATATAAAATATAAAAAGTTAGTAGAAAAAAACTAACCCATTAACAATGGCGTCTCTGGTGATCATAATCTTCTTCACGCATCCTCCCAAGAGCTCTTCCAACGTGCACTCCAATTTCCTCTCCACCGGCGGCGGTTTCTTCAGCGCCGTCGACTGCGAGTATATAATCGGCGTTGCTCTAGGGCTTCTCCTGCTCGGATTCCTCGACAGCATCGCGCTACCTTCCGAACGGTACTTTCTGCTCGTTTCTCTCGACAGCGACACCGGCGATTCGTCCGATTCCGGTACCTCCGTTCTTCTTCTACTGAAATTTCTCGATATCTGTTCGTTTACGTCTTCTGAATCTGAGCCGTTCCTTCGATTTTGATTCGGCGTCGTGCTCCGGCTGCGGCTCTTGTTTCTTGACAACGACGACCGCGGACTCGGCGTCGGCGTCTTGCTTCTCCGGCTGTTGCTTCTTGAAAACGCTCTCGTCATGTTGGCGAAGAATCTCTCGTCCACGCTTTGGTGATGGCGTAATGACGTCGTTGGAGTGCTGAATTCGTCGGGCTCGGTTTTGCCATGGGACTGTTAGGCGAAGAACATTAGATCGGAAGAAACCGGTAAAATTCCAATTCTAATTTGTATACATTGTTTATATTACTTGTTTTTGATGGATTGTGAATCTGATTTCTGATTACATCAAGATTTTGCCCTTATCTGGAAGAACATACCTAAAATTAGGTTTGTATTGTAGGCGAAGAACATTCAAATGATTATCATCATCAGAGAAACCGATAAGATTCCAATACTAATTCGTGTACGTTGTTGGTATTCTCTGTTTTTGATAGATTGTGAATCTGATTTCTAATTACATCAAGATTTTGCCCTAATCTGGAAGAACACACCTAAAATTAGGTTTGAATTGCAGAAATTTTGCATGTGTGATTTCAAATGTGTAAAGTCAAATATTAGGTTAATTTTTAACGATGAGAAACATGTTTTTAGATGATTTCAGAAGAAAAATTCGATCATTGTTAGAGAAACGGGTAAAATTCCAATACTAATCCTTTAATTTGTATACATTGTGTTCATATTCTCTGTTTTTGATGGATTGTGAATCTGATGTCTAATTATATCAAGATTTGGCTCTAATCTGGAAGAAAGTACCTAAAGGCTAAAAGTAGGTTTGTATTGTAGGCGAAGAACATTCAAAGGATTTCGGAAGAAAATTCGATTGTCATCAGAGAAACCGGTAAGATTCCAATACTAATTCCTAATTCCTATACATTGTGTTCGTCCCAAAACGATGGTGCGGTGGTCGAAGGTTTGAGCTTTGAAGGTGTGCTCCTCTCAAGGCCTCCATTCCTTCCATACGGGCGTGGTTACCCAGGTATAGTGAAGTGATTTCTCGATTTTCAAAAAAATTCCTATACATTGATGAACTGTGAATCTAATTTAGCCCTAATCTGGAAGAAAATACCTCAAACTAGGTTTGATTACGCACATCTTGTCAGGTTGTTTGAAGGATTGTGAATCTGATTTCTAATTATATCAAAGATTTAGCCCTAATCTGGAAGAACATGTCTAAAATTAAGTTTGAATTAGAGAAGTTTTACATACCTTGTCTGGTTGTTTGATGGAGGTAAAATTTGCATCATCCCCTCCTTGAATTGCTTTCTTTCTAGGGCTCTTATGACCAGAAGGATTCAATTTCATGAATCCCTTGCAAATATCCTTGATTGGGAATCTAAGGATCCTGTATAAATCTGTGGTTGTGTGGGAAGGTGAATGATCTGCCATTGGAGAAGAAAAGAGAGAAAGAAATTGGAGATTGATTGATGAATTGAGGTGGGGGGGAAAGTGTTGAAAAAGTGTTTGGAGATGGAAGAAACCATGAGGATGGGTTTTGTTAGGAAGTTATAAAAGGTGGATCCATGGTGGAATATTTTTTGTTGAAGCTTTCATGGTTCTATATTTAGCTTCTCTTCTTCTACAAACAAATGTTTGCTCTTCCATTGTAACTGCCCCATATTCTCCTACCTCTTCCATATACCTAATTGAACCCCTTGGCTATGAAAAGTTATAAGTCGATTCGGCTCGGTTTCATTAATCTCTTTCTACAAGAATCAAGTGAAAAATCGAATCGGACCGGGTGGTTTGATTTGGTTTTCTACACCCCTCCAAGAAATTTTTTAAAAAATAAATAATTATTTATTTTTTATTATTTGAGTGTTTTGAATATAAAGCACATTTTTTAAGTACAAATTGGAAGAGGGGACCGCAAATCCTACATAAAAGGTATACTAGGACCCTCAAATAAATGAAAACTAAATACCAATTTTAACCCGTGACCATGGTATTAGGCTGAATTATCATCAAACAATGAAAGGCTACCCAACCTTTCGATAATATAAAATACAATGAAACCATAAAAGTTACAAACAATAGAATTTAGTTGTTTTCTTAACAAACATTTTCCCCAAGTTTTTCGAACACACTATCAATATATTGAGTTCACATTTAAAAGATAGTATTAGGCATATTGTTTGTATTTTGTTGTAGGGGTATTTAAAATTTTCATGGACAATAGGCATCCTTTGAAGGTGATTTTATGAGAAGCATGATTCAGAGTAATTTTAAACCTGACAAAAACTGATTTCAACGGGAAAAAAAATAGTATTTGGTTTCGAGGATTTGATAAAATTTAAAAAATAGTTGATTCCGTTTGTAATTGTTAGGGAACTATGTACATCGAGTTAACTATCCATTTGAAAATGAGTGATTTTTTGGTCTAATCGATCACTTAACTCACACCATCATCATTATTGATACATCAATTACTACTTTCACGTTGTGAATGATTATGAAAGAAAGACTACTTTTAGGTTTTATTTCTTAAGCTTCATATATATATACACATCATTATTTACATAATCTTTTTATATCTATGAATATGATCGAATTAACTTGTGTATACCTTAACTATTCAAATGAGATATATTATTCAACCGTATATCAAAGAAATTCGTAAGAAATTATTTCTTAGATAGGTGATCATGTTGGATTGAACTTATAACTTCTTTGACTACCATGACATTCATGATGGTTATCCAATTTCTCTATCTTATTTATCATGTCAATTTATGTGAATATTATAAATGTTGTCACGTAGACTTTAATTGGATTTTGCCTCGGGTTTTTTTTTCTGGAACAAATTCCAAAGTTGAAGGGTAAAATTGAAACCAATTACTGCAAAGTTGGGGAAAACTTGATTATATAGCTAAAACTTACCTTCAAAGTTGAAACTTAAACTTCAACTAAAATTTTTAATAGAAAAAAGGTGAAATCTCCGTTAACTCCCTACATCCCTACCAAAAGAAGTTGGTGACGTGTTAATTTTTTATTGGTAATAAATCAATTCAATTTCATAATCACGGCTTTGATTTTTTAAATTGCAATTTAGCTTTTCTCTTGTTTGGGACTAGAGTAGCAGTATTTTATGGTTTATGATATTTCATTTATGGGAGTTTGTACTAAAAAAATTAAACTTAATAAATCCTACAATTATTTACAGAGTAACTTTCTCAAAATTCACAAATATAACTATATTATTGCTTCTCTTTGAAACCTTATCAATTTTGTATCATACATATTTTTAGCATATAAGAATACTTTTTTTTAATGATATTTCAAATGTAAACTTATTTAGAGGGTTTAACATTTGCAACACCTTGTAAATGTTAGAATTAAGTTTGTTAACACTTATATCTAAGTTCCGTGTGTAATTTAACAAACTTAGAATCAAATTTTAAATTTATTCATATTCTTTTATAATTTAACATTTGAACACTACAGTACAAAATGAGTTTTTTGTAATATATATATATATATATATATATATATATATATATATATATATATATGGAGTAGGTAGGAATCAAAACATCTAATTAAAGTTAAGCTATGAGACATTATTATTGTTCTTTTTCAATAAATGGTGTGATTGTTTCCTCAAAACAAACAAATAAATAAATAAATGTTCTTTTTCAATATAGATTTTTTATATATAAAAAGTACTTGGAATTTCATCCAGAAATTTTAGCGTAATAAGTGTGTGTATATATGTACTCAAAGTACAAAAATCATATAATTGAAAATAATATATTATTCCAGATTTGAAAGATAAAATAATCAAACAAAAATTTCAAAATGAAGAATGCATCAATATATAAATTTAACCTTTGTATTCTTTGATTCTCAAATAATAATAAAAACCTTTGTATTCTTTGGTGGTATACATGTGTAAATGATATCAACATAGCCAAGAAATTACCCTCTTTCTTAATATTGATTCAAAGTTGGCTGCTTCTTGTAAACTTCTATCCACCTGCACAAATCACTCATTATTTACCAATTTAATTTAGAGTTTCCATATGAAAGGTTAAAGTTTAAAGGTTTGAATTGTCACCTCATATATTTTTTTCAATTAAAAAAAGGAACCCTTCACAAAATAAAGAAAAAAAAATCTTGATATATAGAAATTGCTTTAATTAACATCATGGGTTAAATGTTCTTCGACATATATCCTAGATGAAAGTTGTAGAGAGCAACAATCTTTAAAATTTTTGTGTTCATACTACACAGCCCTTTAAATTCAATCATGAAAAAACTCGAATTTAACAAAAATATATCATGGTAATTACAAAAACACTCAAACTTGGTATTAGAGAATATGGAGTTCCACCTCAAAACCAATTGACAATGAGGAGAGTATTCTACATCTGTTATAAATGAGTTGTAGAATCTTCACCTTTCCAATGTGGGACAATTGCCACAAGGTGAATATCTCCAACACTCGATAATATAGAAAATTTTAAATATGCAAACCTATATAGCATTAAAGCTATTAATAAAGTGGTAAAAAAAAAATCACGCACAAATAGCCACTAAAATGCTCATGGGTCAACCACACAATTCATCAAAAAAAGAAGAAAAAAACCCCTAATTTGAGGTTTTTAATTAAAATTATTTATTGACAGAGTCACGATTTAATGTATTTTTAAAATTTTTGACCTTAAATCTTAAAATTTGACGGTTCCCCTACCATCTCTCTTTACATCCATGAGACAAATGATAAATTCTATTAGGGAAATCATTCTTTATTACATTTTTGCTATCGCAAATCATATTCCTCCTATAATCACTATTCATCATTCATAATCATTATTCAAAATAAATAAATAAATAAAATAATTATTCATTCTTCTCACAATTTCATTCTTGTTAGTAACTATGTTTCATCCTCCCTAAAATCATTTCCTTTTTATATACTCACAGTTTATTTTCTTATAACTATTTTTTCATTATCATTTTATCAACTCAAACATTAATATTTATTTTCTTCATTCTTTCTTTTATGTGCTCCAAATATCTGTAAATGTTTTATATATATTGTCATGCAAGGATAAAAATTGAACATCTTTCTCAAAATAATATAGTTAGATTAGGGATGGTAAAAATACCTGAAGATGCAAATGACAAGTGAGGGTTGGACGATCATTCGAAAGCGGAACCGAAACAGAAACGACAGAAGCGCCAATGATCCGAAGGCCTTGTGCTTGAGCCTTATGAATCAAAGTTGACAACTTTAGAATGTTTGTTTGGTTTATACATATTTGGATGATTACTTGTTCTCCTTTGCAAAGTTGATGGATAGAAACAGTTGGAATATGATTATGATCAAATAATCCCAAGCCTTGATTTTCATGAGCTATTATTACTCTTTGATCATTATTGTTGGTCTCTTTTGCTTTTATCAAATTGTGTTTCTTTTGATTCAAATTCTCTATCTCCTTTTGTAGTGTGGGAATGTAGTCTACAACTTTGTCTATTATGGTTGCTGTGCTCCATCTCTTCTGCAACAAAACTCCCAAAACCAAACAAAAAAATTCCAAATATTATTAGGTTAATTTGGATTATGTTTGATCATTATTTATTTATTTGGATTTTTGAATATGAATGTGGTTTCATTGTGGTGTGGGAATGTGGTTTCATTGTTTGATTGTAAACCAATTCAGTCAGGTTTAAACTCTGGAAGAGTCGGTATTGTAATTCCCCTTCCCCAATTTATACTAAAAAAAAGATTACAAAACTTAATATTGTATTGATTTATTATTATTATTTTATTTTTGTATTTATTTAGTCACAAAGTTAGAATTTTTAATTTTGTCTTTTTATGTTTGAGTTTAATATTTAAAACTGAATTAGTGACATTATATACGACCCAGCAATCAAGAAGTTAATATTAACCTTTTTGTAGACATATAAAGCATAAAAAAGACTTTTTTTTTTTTGACGGGCTTACCCAATAAGACATTAATATTAACCTCTTTTTTGGTATAAAGTTGAATTTTATTTTAAAAAAGACCTTATACTCTCGTTTTAAAAAATTAAAGACTTATTAAATTCAAAATTTAAAATTTACAAGCTTATTAGACTCTTTTAGATATATCCAATAATCAATATTTGAGGATTGAACTTGTAATTTAAAATATTTTGTAATAATATAACGGATACCTGAAATACACATGCAAAGTTATTTAATTTGTTATCTATTCAATCTATGTGAGAGGAAGATGGTTGTTCATTATATGAAGTGGCGTTCCTCGAAATTATTTAATTTGTCATTTTATCAAGGAAGTAGGTATATTTTCAATTCCCATTTTGGAGTCATTTAATAAAGCCAAGTTTGATGCTTGGCATATACGTACAAGTGTTTGAAGTTAATTTGCAAGTCTTTGAAGTCGGGATTGATTTTCGTCGTATCTATCGGCAAGAAGAGTTGATTGATAAATGATTTTCTATTATAGAGTTAAACGATTTTTATCTTTTAAGGTGTTTTCACTTCTCTATGGTCTTGGAACTCTCTTCTTTTACCTTGGTGATTACTTGTTCGTCAATATGACTTATATCTGTTGATTTAACCTCTATATATAACTCATGAGTATTTATTTGCTCGATCAATCTTTGAATTGTTGAAATTTTTTAATCGCTCTTTATACTAATTCTTCCAATCTCAAGTGTAATGAGATCATCAACTCTCAAGGTTATAATGAGATAACCTCTCAAGGTTATTTATGTTGATTCTCGGAATTTTCTTCAACTTTGATTCTTATTCTAATAGTCGATTTTGATTCAAGTGTGACTTGAAATCCTTTTAAATTTGAGTTTCTTTATATTTTGTTTTTGCTCCTAAACAGTTGGGGGTGGGTATGTATGTTTCTATATCGTTTTTATTAGGGGTTTTTTCATGTATAACAAAAATAGGGTAAAAAATTACATCTATAGCACATTTTTATCAAAAATTAGTTTATAGTAAAATTCCAAATAATTGAGTAGTGATTGAATTCAATCACTAGTAATTAATTGATGAGCTCAATCACTTAACAAACTGATTGAGTTCAATCACTAGTTATTGATTGAGTTTGATTGAGTTTGATTGTGCTATAATTTTAATAGAGGATCCTAAAGTTGTTATACAGTACAAATTGTCTTTTTATTATTGTTAATGAAAGAATTTTGATTTCTAAAAAAACAACTTATTTCAAATTCAAAACATTGCTAATAATCCTTTGATTTTTAAAAATTAAATCAATAAATAAAGCTTACAACTTTTTGTTTTTTGTTTTTTTTATACAATAATATTGGAGAAGATGGATTCAAATCTGTAACCTTATAGTTAATAGATTATACAAGATGACGGTAGAACTATGCTCTTGTATATCAACTTTTTGTTTTTTACGCTCTTCTCTATTAATATTTCTTTTCGTGTTTCCTTCTCGTTTCAGTGACATTTGAAGTTGTCATTTGAGTTTCCCCGATAGTTTTGAAGTTTTTTGCTTTCTTATACTTTTTGTCATAGTTTTGAGGTTGTTTTTTGTTTTCTTATATTTTTTACCATATTTTTGAGGTTTTTTTTTGTTCAACTCGTATTCATATTTATTTGTTTGCATTTCTTTGTTTCTTTGTGTGTTTGTAATTTTAGAGATTATAGTACACTGCATTGCTTGTTCTCAAGTTTGTGGCTCTAAATTACCATAGTCAAACAATTTTTTTCACATTCTTGAAGTCCAACATTAAAGTTCTTCTCTCATCAAGCAAAATTAGATTGTCCTCAATCCCCCTTTGAACTAAAATAATCCTGACTTCATTATCATTGAATGTACACTGATGTCACTGAACTACTACTCTTGTTACCAATAAAATATAAGTTTAGTCTCACTAGTTTGAAGAAAGTTAAAGTTTAGTCTCAAAATTTTAAAAAATAGAGTTTAGTCTCATGATTTTAAAAAATAGAGTTTAATCCTTATCGTTTGATAAAACATAAAAAGTCATAAGCGACTGATATAAAAAAAATCATATCATTTATACATAAATAGTGAACTTTCATGTATTTAATACGTTAGTGAATACATACGATTAGAACTATATATTTTAGGTTTTATGAAATTATAGGGACGATCAAATTCTAATTTTTAAAATCATAAGACTTAACTATTTACAAATTATAGGAATTAAATTTGAACTTTTTTTTTAATTATAGAAACTAAATTCTAGTTTTTGAAACCATGAGAACTAAAGTATAATTTTCTTGAATCATAGAGACTAAACTTAGAAAGTGTGTGATTCTTTTTATCATGTGTTCAAAACTATAATAATAATAATAATAATAATAATAATAATAATAATAATAATAATAATAATAATAAAAAGGGGGTTAAAAGTACAAACCTTTGTTCGTCTAGCATTGGGAAGCAAAGATCTGAGTGAGAAGAAGGTTTGAGAGAGCTTCATCCTCCTCTCTCTTTCTTTAGCATTGTGTTCTTCTTTCTTTGCATTATTTGAAGCTTCAATAATAATATCTCCATTAATATTAATATTAATATTATTATTGGATGATCCCCCAATTTCTCCATAATTAATAATATTATTATCATCATCTTCCAATCCCAATAATGCTGCTGCTTCCACAAGTGATCCAATTACCATCTCATTTGAAAATAATTCTAATTGATCATCATCTCCACTTTTAACCAAATGACTTTGATCTTCTTCACCATTATTATCAATGTTATTACTATCCCAACATAATGGAATTGTTGCTGCATTTTCTCTCCCTACAACTCCATAGTTTTCATCTACCAATGCATTTCTCTCCCATGGTGTCAATGCCATATTCAAAAACTCATCTTTATCTTCTATGCTCATGGGTGCTACTTTTCCTCCAAATCCCTTCAAAAAATCAATTTCATGAGTTTATGTTGTGTGATTTTTCGTGATTTGATGAGAAAAATTTAGGGTGTGTTTGGAGTATATGTGCTTTTCCGAATATTATTAAGCAATTTATGTGTAAAGTACGAAATGTCAAGGCCCCGTTTGATAACCATTTGGTTTTTTATTTTTGGTTTTTCAAATTTAAGCTTATTTTCTCTCAAATTTCCTACAATTTGTTTCATCTCTTCTGCCATGTATACATCTTTTCTTAAGAAGGTAGGGGAAGACCAACCAACTTTCAAAAACAAAAAAAAGTAGCTTTCCAAAGTTTGTTTTTGTTTTTAAAAGTTGGTTAGTATTCTCCAACTTCTTAAAGAAAGATAGATAAATGGTAGGAAGAATGGAGCACATTGTAGAAAATTTGAGAGAGAATAGGCTTAACTTTGAAAAACAAAAAATAAGAAACCAAATGGTTATGATCAAACGGGGCCTAAATATTTTATTTTTCGTGATTTGAATGAGTGTTTGTTGGAAAACCCTATTTGAATAAAGTTGTTTGTAGAACGAAGTAAAAAGACGAGAAAATTTTGTTTGAATACGATTGTTTGGATGGCTTGTAGGAAAAAAAATACTGTTTAAAGGATTATAGAAAAACCTTGTTCGGAAAAGGTTGATTGGAGTTGTAATTAATGAAAAGTAAAATAGGAGAGGTTGGGATAATTCTTTTTCACTATAACTAAACATAGCATGAATTATTTTATCCATATTTCTTCCCCAAATGAACAAGCCCCAATTTGAATTAAAAAGTGCATAAATTCATGAAGAGTAACAAGACTATAGAACTAACATGATGTATATTTAAGCCAACAGAGTAATAGCTCAACCGACATCAATACTCACTTAATGACTTCTAAGTCTTGGGTAAAAAACATGAATATCGTATATTTAAGTGACGAAAACATTATGTATTCAAATCTCACAACTTTTGTGAATTTTAGAAAAATCATGAAGAGTAAGTTATTAAAAAATAATAATAATTAGGAAATGAAGAGTAAAATAAACTAATTAAGAAGTAACTAAATAAATCTACTAAATTTTAATAATGAGAAGTTTCACTCGACCCTCTCTTTTAAAATCACATTGAAGGAGTGTTTGTTTCCCATATATATACTAATTTCATAATTTGAGTGTACCCTTTTCAAAATTAATCTTAAATTAGACTCAAATAATTTTAGGGTAAATCTTTTTTAAAAAAAGGAACTTATGTTAGGTGCAGTCAAATAAGAATCTTTAAAATTCCTCATAAAAAACAAGAATCTGTATAATTAGGTTTCATTTTAACCAACTTTTTTTTTCAAAAAATTAAATGTATGAAAATATCTATTAGTTTTATCAGCTACTTTTTACTTAAGTTTCTAAAAACCTAAAGTTGTTTTTATATTTGGATTTTAACTAATTAAAAGCTTATATATTTTCTTAAACATAGATGAAATTTATTGTAGATAAAGTGTGTAAAAGAAAATATAATTTTTTTTAAAAAAAGGAGAAAAACTTAGTACATAGAGTGAAATCATGCAACCAAGAGATTATGGTTCAAATGAAATTAAAAAAAAAAAAAAAAAATATTTGGCTAGAGGGTTTTTCAAAACTTAAGCTTACAAATATTATTTCAAATTTATTTGTGTTTTTCTTTATCTACTGTATGAACATTATTTTTTCAAAATCCAAACCAAAATTTGAAAGAAAAGCTAATTCCTAAAAACTCTATTTTGTGATCTTCGCAATTCGGCTAAGAAAAATTATGAAGAAAAGGTGAAAATTAACTATAGTGTAATAATAATCTCCTAACAAATTCTAGAGAAAATTATTAGACTCATTTTCAAATCTCTTCTCTCTCATTTCATAGAACAAAAAGTTCTGAATTTAGAGAGAGAATTGCAAAGTGAAGGTTTTGACAGAGAAAAAAAGAAATGAAAAAAGAAAAAATGAAAAAGAAAGAGATTTGAGGGTACCTCTCTTCTCAGGAGAAGGATGAAGAAAATGGAAAATCTGATCTGTTTTCAGAGACAAATAAAGAGAGATTAATTAGGTCATTCTGATCTCTTATCTTATGCATCCAATAATAATAAAAAAAAAAAACTACAATATATATTTTTATATATAAATAAATAAAGTCAATTGCCAACTCCTATAGTTTTCAAACTCAACAAAAAAAAAAAAATCTTCTTTCTTTTCCTGAAGATAAACTTTACAAATTGTTGTTGGTGAGTGTCTAGGATAATTTGGGTTTTTTCGCCATTCAATTATGGTAGGGTTATCTACTATGTCCCGTGACATTAATCGAGATGCACATAAATTATATTAGCATAGACAATTACAAATATATATAAAAAAATATCTCGATTATTTTCATGATCTTACTGTTGATCATCTATACAATATTTAGATGCCAATGAAATTCGTGCAAAAGTATTTTTTCAATAGATTGCTACCCTAAATTGAACCTATGAAATCTGTTATTTTCAAAGTCGTTTTTGCCTCTAAGACAAATCTATAAGGGTTATTTGTCTAGTTTTACTTAGTAATTCCCACTCGCTAAATAGAATAATATGTTAGGATGAGATATTTAAGTCTTAGTTTACTTTTCCATCTTTAATTAATGTTTATGTCCTTTTAATTTGAAATACTATAATTAATTGTAGACTTTTAATTATATATTGTGTCTTTTAATTAAAAAGAATCGTTTTTTGTTTTTTCTGGCCATTCATCTTTTGTTGCTCTAAATTAGAGAGCTTTTTGTATTACTTGCCTTTTTAGATGTTAAGGAAATTCTTAAGAATTATTAATTTACAGTGGGTTAGACTCATTACTTCTTAGTTCTCTAAATCCCTTAGATAACCATGAGGCCACTCTATGATAGACAAACTTATGATGATTATTATCTTATTACAATTTTGTATGTGTATACTTTAAAACCTATAATAATTTTTTAGTACTCCATGCTAAAAAAAATGTCAAGATGAGTATCAATTTTTAATGATCTAGTTTTGTAGTTTTATAAACACATTTTGTCCTGGAATGATTTGAAGACTAAATCATCACCTATATATCAAATTTGAGTGACTAAGGCCCCGTTTGATAATTATTTGGTTTTTTGTTTTTGGTTTCTGAAATTTAAGTATATTCTCACTCAAATTTATTACATTGCCTTCCACCCTTCCTACAATATATCCATCTTTCCTTAAAAATAGGAGGATATTAACTAATTTTTAAAAACAAAAAAAAGTAGCTTCTAAAAGTTTGTTTTTATTTTTAAAAGTTTGTTGGTATCCTCCTACTTTCTTAAGGAGAGATGAATAAATTGTAGGAAGTGTGAAAGACATTGTAGTAAATTTGAGTTAGAATAAACTTAAATTTCAAAACAAAAAACAAAAAACCAAATGGTTATCAAACGGGGCCTAAACCATCATTTTAATTTTTTTTTTTTTTTTTTAATATTTGATTGATATAATAAAGTTATAATCTAAAAACAGTGTCAGGTTAATGTGTATTTAATAATTGTGAATAAAAGAAATAAAAGAAATATTTAATGAGAGATATATATGTAGTACATGATGGGCAAGTTTGTAGTACAGGGTGCCCTATACAGCAAGGTTGAAGAACAAAAAGTGAAGTACAATCTTATTTCCTCCATTCTCTTTCCACGTTCCTTACGAATCTTTACCTTAAAATTAAATATTAATTTGAATTTCCATGCACCAACACCAACATAACATTTTCTTCTAAAATGTTTTATAATATATATATCTATATATATAAACTTGACTCAGCATCAATGCATTATCAGATAATTTATAGCTAATAGATTTATTATTATTATTATTATTTTTATTAAATTCTCCAATAAATCCAATTATTGAGAATTTTTCTCATTTCTTTACCAAGTTTAAAATTTGCATGAAATGTAAAATTTTCAACTTTTATTTTTAGGAAATGTACATTTTAATACATTCAGAACTGCACATCTCATGTATTTAGAATGTCAACTAAACTATGTTTACTTTCCTAACTTTACTGTTTTTTCTACCAAAAAAAAGAAAAAAAACTTAACCAATTTTTATTTGTACACTCTCTCTTTAGTATAAATGGAGGGAGGAATCACAAAATCTATATAAAGGATATTATCATAGCTATAATGTTGAATTGAATTACTACTAAATATTTTTTTAGTATTTTTATAATCTTTTATATATTTATAAAATGAATACATATATTTTCCTCTAATTATCAAATTCTAGTAATACACAAATGTGAGTACACTTCTCCCATTTAGCATAAATTGTGATGTTAATGATATATAAATTGGAGATACTCATCTTGTGGCAATTGTCTCACATTGAAAATGTGGAGTTTCTCAATATTTTTGTAAGTGAGATATGAGTTAATTCTTTCATAGCCAATTGCTTTTGAGGTGGAACTCATATTCTTTAATATGGTATCAGAGCTCAATGTGGATAATAACTCTCAAATTCCGATCCATGGCATTTTTCAATATGACCGTCATCTTGAGGGGGCATGTTGGAGATACTTACCTTGTGGCATTTGTCTCAAATTGAAAAGGTAAGGATTCTACAACACGTTTATAAGAGATATGAGTTACTCCTCTCATAGCCATTTGGTTTGAGGTGAAACGTCCTCATACTCTCTAATTTGGTTTGAGGTGAAACCTCATAGCGCGTAATGTGGGTTATGACTTCCCAAATTCCTATCCAACCTGAAATGCTGGATTCTAAAGCGGGTGTGGACCCCAACCAAGCGGGCATAAGCTTAAGCGAGTATTTGATCTCAAAAGTTTGGATCCGACTCTAGCAAAAAGTAAGCAAAAACGGGTATTTCGGTCTACAAATATGGATCCAATTCAAGATGACATTTCTCAATATGATTGCCATCTTGAGGGGGCATGTTGGAGATACTCACCTTTTGTCCCACAATGTAAATGTGAGAATTCTACAACATGTTAATAAGAAATATGAATTACTTTCCTCATAGCCAATTTATTTTTAGGTGGAATTTCATATTCTCTAATGATATATTTTATGCTCGTCAATATTTTATTTGAAAATGAATTCAATATGTCTTTAAGGATAACCTTGTTGGTTGAAATTTGAAATTTTCAAGATAACTTGTTTAAAGGTCTCCAAGACAATGAGATGGACGCCGGTATTCGAGGATATAGGAGAGCCCTTGTACATTCTATCAATGACATTATGATGGTGGATCGATCAAGCTCAATCGATTCATAACAGTCGAGTAGGGATGTTCCCGAATCACTCTATATCCCGTGTTCTCTCTTCTCCTCACTCCAATGGTTGTAATCTCAAAAAAAAAAAAAAAAAAAATAAAATAAAATAAAAATAAGACATGCATTGCTTTCATTACAACCAAAATGAAAGAAATGTACTATAACTTTTCCATGATTGACGTCGACCAAGATTGGGCGATCCAATAATAACTCAAGAAAAGACACCGTGTGTTGGCTTTAATTCTCATATTTTAATCTATTTTTACCAGTTTAACCATATTTAGAATTGGTAACTTTGCTTTAATTATGATATTAGCAAGGTTAATAAAAAAAAATACCAGTAATAAATATATATAACATATATCTTTATTATAAGTGTGTATAACTTGAAGTTACATGGACGTACATTGTAGTAATTTTTATTTATAGGATAATTAAGACTCGAAAAGAAAACTCAAACAAGATACTAGAGAAACATATATATTAATACTTTTGATGATGGAGGAGATCAGGCTAAGCAATCACCAAGGAAGGTGGTGGAAGCATGGGAGGAATACTAGGAGAGGTGGTAAAGTGATCGGTAGAATACTAGGGAGAGGGGCAAAGTAACCGATGAAATATTAGGGGGAGGAGGGATTAGGGAGAAGAGGTGGCAAAGTGACTGGTGGAAGAGTTGGTAAAGGGACATTGGGAAGAGTCGGAAGAGTTGGTAAAGGGACATTGGGAAGAGACGGTAGAGTGACTGGTGGAAGAGTCGGTAAAGGGACATTAGGAAGAGACGGTAGAGTGAC
>JBBMEF010000021.1:2243476-2256099 GCA_037832685.1 Sicyos baderoa | reverse complement strand
AAGTAAGACCTAAAACTCTTATCGCGAACTTTTGCAAGTTGGGACTTGATTTGCCAAAATCATCCCACCATTCCACTTCGTAGATTAAGATTAAAAACGATGTTAATAACTTTCTAACCATAAAATACTTGTATTGAAGTTTAGATTTTACCTGGAGATCTTTTCGCTCTTTGTCTAATAGCCATCGAGGATCCGAACGACTCTTCAGCTTTCTTATAAAGACTTAGTTCTTCAAAAATCTTATCTTGTATTTCTATAAGAGTCATTCTTTCCAAACAAGTTTGAAACCCCTTGGAAATTTCAACACTACTTTCAATTTTTGGATCCGAATAATAAAATTTCGTGTTCAGAAAAATTCCAGCTGCATGTAAGGGTCGATGCAATTGATGATCCCATCTCTTGTCAATGACGACAAATACTTCTTTGAATTTGTCTTTGTCTTTGAATCTTTTTTCTATGGTTTCCTTAGCCCTATCCATTGCTTCATAAATGTATCCCATGGCCGGCTTTTTTTTCGTTATCAACCAACCGAAGAACTTCAACCTGAGGACATGAGACTTTAAGAGCAAATGTGATAGTGTTCCAGAAGCTTGCCATCATGATTGTTTGAAGAACTCTTTTTCCCTGTTGTTCTCTACTCCATTTGCTATTTGTTCAATCTTCGGATGTAAACATCGCTCTCAAATTAGGTTTAACCTTACGCAAACTCGAAAATGTAATACAAGTTGTTGCAAAGTGAGTATTGGCCGGTCTTATCAACTCTTTTCCGTTAGTGTATTGTCTCATCATGCTTAGCAATCCAGGTCGACCGTAAATAAAATTGCTAACCTCTAGTGCTATTTTCAATGTTCTTCGAATATTTGAGATCTTGAAAATATCTTCCAACATCAAATCCAAGCAATGAGTAGCACATGGTGACCAAAACAAGCGCGGTCGTTTTGCTTCTAATAATCGCCCTGCCATCACATTTGTAGAGGCACTATCGGTAGCAACTTGTATCACATTTTCTTCTCCAATCTTTTCAACAAAATCATCTTACAACTGAAACATTTTCAACCCATCCTTCACATACGAAGATGCATCAATGGATTCAACAAACATTGTTCCTTTGGGACTATTAACTAAAAAGTTTAGCAAAGTCCTACTTCTTCGATCTGTCCATCCATCCGTCATGATGGAGCATCCAACTTTCTTTCATTCTTCCTTATGATCTTTCATCAAATCATTTGTTATTTTCAACTCTTTTTTCAAGCATGGAACTCGTAGTTCATGATATGTAGGCGGCTTCAATCCAAGACCAAATTGACCTATTGCTTCAATCATAGGTCCGAAACTACTATTATTACAAGCATTGAGTGGTATTCCAGAATCATAAAACCATCTAGCAATTTTTTGGATGGTTTTCTCCCTCATTTCCTTGTTGTAAGCGGCATTTAATGTCGTTTGTTTTCCTTTATCATCCTTTTGAATCACAATTTTTGGAGTTCGAACAAAAAAAGAATCCATCGAGCCCTTTTGTTTTGCCTTCTTTACGGCGGTTGAACTTGTTGATGATGACGTCGACATTCTCTTGTTTCCAGAAGAACAATAAATACTATCATCATCTTCATCTTCTTCTTCTTCAAGTGTAAGATCATTTTCAGGCATGATAATATTTCTTTGTTCTTTCATCTCCTTTCTATTTGTCATATATGCTTGAAGTTCTTTCTTTACATGTTCCGGGCATTTTCTACAAGCCGTTACATTTCTATGACCGCCGACTAGGTGTTGTTTCATTCTATACACTCCTCCTTTTGTTACTTTATCACAAAAACTGCATATGAAAGTATTTATGTCGTCCGGCTTCACCAAACGAGAATACTTCCAAGCCAGATCTGTTCTTTGACCGCCTTCCTCAGCCATATAGAATCTGACTATACAATATAAAATCAGCCAACCAAGGTCCTAGAATCTCACATTTTCATTATGAGATAAAAAAAAATTGGAACTTATATTAAACAATCAACAACACCTAGTAACTACACAATATAAAATCAGCCAACAAACCTCACATTTTCATTACTAAATGCTAGTGAGAATGTGAGATAAAAAAGAAATGAAACTTGTATTCAACAATCAACACAAACAACAGTGACTAGACGATATAAAATCAACAATCAACCATTTGGAATTGTCTTCTCTTCAACAATAAGCACTATGAATGAAAAAAAAAATAATAAAATGATATACTAACCCGCCGAGATTCGAAATCAAAAAGAGAGGAAATCCGAACTTCAGAACTGTGTGTGCGAGCAGCGAGAGAAGAGAGGAAATCGGCCAAAAATCGGCTGAAATCGGGTTGAGAGAGGAGGAAATTGGCAAAAGAGGAGAAGAAATCGGCTGAAATTGCGTGGGAGGGAGGAGGAAATCGTGGGTTTTAGGGTTTAGGATATTTTAGTTCTTTTTTTGTCTTTTAAGTTGTCTAAAAAAAAAACAAAAAATACAAAACGGCGTCATTTTGGGTTAGAAATCGAAAAAAAAAATAATAATAAAGCCCTACAGGCGTGCGCCTATTTGCGCCTGGGGCTTACTAGGCGCGCGCCTTTTGATCCTCGCCTCGCCTAACCAAAGCGAGGCGCTCCGCTGTTGACTTGCGCTTGGGCGCGACTTTTAAAACACTGCGCTTCACACCAGCTGAAATTAGTAAAATAAGATTTTCTTTATAGTATGAGTCAGATTCTTTTATATCTTTTACATTAGGCATATTGGTCCCATTGATTAAATCAAGTACTAGTAAAATAAGATTTTCTTTATAATTTGAGTCAAACTCTTCTATACCATTTTACATTAGGCATTTGGTCCCTTTCGATGAAATCAAGTGTACTTTCCATATGTACTGTTTTAAAAATCGAAGGAGGCGTACGCCTTGAAGCGCGCCTCGAGGCGAGGCGGAACCAAAAAGCCTTGAGGCTTATGCCTCTTGGAACAAAGGCGTACGCCATAGGGCTACCGCCTCAAAGGCTTTAAGGCGTAAGCCTCAACGATTTGGTTGGGAAAAAAAAGAAGCTTCAGAAAGTACACAAACCTGGAATCTGAGTGATAAAACCAGAGAGAAATAAGAAAGAGAGAAAAAAAAGGAAGAAGAAGAACAGTCGAAGGTTGAAGATTGAGTTAAAAGAAGAAATTAATATAAAAGGAAAAAGATGTAAAATGAAATGAAAGATACATAAAAAATTGAAATACTATTTAAAAAGGACTAATGTACTATTTAAAATAAAGTTTTACTGACATACACATGACTCAAGATAATTCACTTTTGACCTTATTTAAATCTATTATTTTTATTACTTTTTTTTTTTTTTGTTAAATGTTCAAATGGTTGGAGATTCTAATTTACCATTATACTCTAAATTTTAACATTTTTACTATTTACCATATTATTATTATTACTATTATGATTAGATATTTTGAACTTTTCTTATTATTGAATAAGATATTATTATTATTATATATTATGAGTTTTTTTCCCTTTGGAAGTTTCTTTTATATTTTATTATTACTATTATAATCTTGTTGCTATAATTTCCTTCATGTTTTTTTAATTTATTTGTTTACCATAATTTATTTTTTCTGTTTTTTAAGACATTAATATTGAGTTTTTATTTATTTATTTATTATTATTATTGTTTTAAGTATTACATAGTTATAAATACAAAATATTATATATTTTATGATTTAAATATGTTTTTTTAATATAAAATGAGGCTTACGCCTCATACCGCCTCGAGGCTTACGTCTCGCCTCTCTTGAAGAAAACGCCTTGAGGCCTCCTTAAGCCTTTTAAAACTACCATATGGATCTCACAATTGACCCGCCAGCATACTCTCTAAGTGAATTTGAAGTAGACGATTTATTGGTGCCATGAGTATACCTAGTCGACCTCACAGTCCATCTTCACAACTAGTTACTGCTGAGTTATGTTAAATCACCAATCAACCCAAAAGCTTAAGCTGATGGGTTGTGGTAAATTTAATTATATCAACCAACACTCTCCTTCACTTGTGGGCTTTTGAAAATTAAGAAATGCCCTACAAGTGGACTTTAATTTTAATTGGGGAGGAAACAACTTGGCAGGGACTCGAACTCGGGACCTCCTACTCTGATACCATGCTAAGTTATGTTAAATCACCAATCAACCCAAAAGCTTAAGCTGATGGGTTGGGGTAAATTTAATTATATCAACCAACCGTTACAATTCAGCTAGTTCTGGATAAGATGTCATGCTTGTTGTCAGCTTTAGGTTCAATGTTTTCAGGTATAGAACATAAAGAATGCAACTCTCTACTATGGAATCGTACGTGCACATTTTGAGGAAATATTTTTCTTTCACTGTCTGAAATCCAATGTCTATGGATATAGATCATTTCATCTTTGACGTATGCAAAACAGTTCTTAAATTTGGGTACATCACCAAGATAATGAGAATAAGGACGCCACCATCCACCACATTGAATATGTAATACCTTTGATTCAGTAGTTAAGTTCCTATACTGAAATCTGTGGATGCGGTGCCAGTTGCATAAAGATTGCTTGTCAAAATCAAGAAAATAATTATGATCATAGAGCAGAGACTGAGACTGCGCTGAAGTCAACTCCTTAACTTGTTTCATCCCTATGAACTCCAAAAGTTTCTGGTCTTTGAGTTTTACATATTCCATATGACATATGCTGATATGCATCCATCTGTTCCAGTCTCTGCTACATAAAACCTTTCAAGAATAATTTCTCTTCTTAAATCATTGTCGACATTGTTAGGTGTGTCTGAGTTTTTCCTTTCAGTAAAATAATCCTTTGTCGTCCTATGTGTGTTTTTTTTGGCCACTCAAACCTTTGTGACTTCCCATTTCTCTTCTCTTGGAATAAACACATTTTCTCGTGGTATCATTTTTTGTTTGAAAGGAAACAATAGAACTTTCATTGATGAATGAAAAGTTACAAAATATCCAATTGATAATAGATCAATATAATAAGATAAGCGTAGTAGTTACAAAAAACTCTTCCAATGAGATTAAAGGGTAGATAGACTATAATCCTTAAATGGTTGATAATTATGCACCAAGACATTGCAAGAAAAACCATAGATTCCATGATGATTTCCTTTCTGTTGAGTTCACAAGAGAAGATTCGATCATCTCTCATTTTCCAAATACACCACCAGAATGCAGCCAGTTAAGCACACCAAATAATATTCTTCCCCTCCTTAAAAGGGTGCCCAAAATATGTGGATTGGATTAAAAGTTTGATGTTTTCAGGCTTGACAATCTTCCTATTAAAATCGTCCTCAAGGGGTGGCGCGGTGGTCGAAAGCTTGGGTTTTGAAAGTGTGCTCCCCTCAAGGTCTCAGGTTTTAGACTCACCTGTGACATTAATTTGTAGACACCTCTCGTGTCTCCAGTTCTTCGATGTCTCTTAGTGCATGACCTAGGGACGGGCGTAGCTACCTCAGGTATAGTGGAGCTAAGCTCTGCTTTCCCGGTTTAAAAAAAAAAAATATCTTCCAATTAAAATCAGTGAGAAGATTATTCCACACCTCTTTAGCAATAGAACAAGGGCTGAATAGATGGCCATGTGTTTCAAAATCACCAAAGCGGAGGCATCAAGGGCTGATAACAATTCCAGGGCATTTTCTCGCGGTATCGTAATTTCCTATTCTATCTTTTCTTCTTGGGAGATCTAATCCTTCCTCATAAGGTAGAGGATACATCTATATAGCCCTTTAAGGGACTAACCACCTAACTAACTAGGGTAAATAGGTCATATTAGAAACACTATCTTATTTCAGTGAAAATTTGATTTGGTACTAAAAATTTTAAAAGGAGGAATGTAACATATAACTTTTCAATGTGGGACAATGTGAGTATGTCTATGTGGGACAAGGTTAGTATCTCTAATATGCTCCCTCAAGATGGTGCCACATAACTGTGCATCGCTTGTTCAAACACAGTGTGATAGAAAAAGCTCAAGGAATGCCTTATTAGTTAATAATAATAAAAATGCACCGCTTGTTCAAATTTCTATCTGAGCTTTCGTGTTATGCTTAGTATAAATTAACTGTGCAGCTTTTGAGAATAATGAATCTGCTTTAACTTTTGGATTATCATTCAAAATGCAGTTAGAACTTCCAAACTTTAAAAGATTAATTGGTTATTTTATCTCATAATTTACATGCTAGAAATACCAGCTTGAATATGGAATGAGCTTTGAGAGGATTTATCGTTTGTTGTACATGATTGACCTATTTCTTTTGCAGCTTGTTTGATGATTTACGTCCGTATGCACTTGTCCAGTTTCTTCCTTGTATTGCTATTCCATTAATGACTATTTTGTTACCTCCAATGTATACGCATTCTACCTACTGGCTATGGGCTGCGGGTCAGTTACTGCTTTAAGTTGTTCTATTGCTGTTTAATGTCATATATCAGTGTTGGCGATATGATATGTAGTCATGGATGTCCTTTTCTTTTTCTTGCAGGATTTTATCTTTTGGCAAAGGTAGAAGAAGCTAGTGATGAACTGATATATAATTGGACATATCATATTGTTAGTGGTCACACACTCAAGCACTTGTGTGCTGCTATGGTTCCTGTCTTCTTAACTTTGATGCTTGCCAAGCGAACCATTGAACCAGAAAGGCAATTATTTCTTGTTCTCTATTCTTTTATTATTTTTTTCACTTGCCCTCATGTATGTAACGATCATTTAATTTGAAAGGTTTTTTTGAGTACGTTTGATTTCTTTCTTGCCAAGTAAACTTGATGAAATCCCTGAAGAATTGCATCTAAAGGAGCTTTTTTTCCTTCGAATAAGGATTGCTCAATGATGTAGATGTTAATCATTTTCATAAATAAAAGTGCGGGTCATTGTGTAAACCTTTTTTGGGTATTTGGCATTGGTTGAGTTAGCGTGACCATATTCTATCTCTTCCCACCTTTATGACTTATGGAGTATCCTAGTGGTCAAGAGGGTCTTGGGGAACTTAGAGCCAGAGGTGGTGGGTTCAATCTATGGTGGTCACCTACTTAGAAATTAATTTCCTAAGAATTTTTTTGTCATTTAAATGTTGTAAGGTCAGGTGGTATGTCCCGTGACAATAGTTGAGGTGCGCACAAAAAAAAAAATTGTTCCATTCTTGTGATATGCATATCTCTATATTGGATCTCTCTTCGAGATCTTCTTAGATTATGATGTTTTCTTCATTGGTGGTGATGACTTTTCGAGTCTTCAACATTTTAGGGTAAAAATTGGAATGGCTACATAATTTGTGAGGAACAGCGATCTTTTGGCCCTGGTTTAGCCATACTGTATTTCTTTGAATAGTTTGCATAAATTTCTTTTGCAGCATCATGGCACATTTTAGCATGTCATTTATCTTTGCACTATGAGCCTTGTATTAACTCATCTTTTGTGATGTGTTACAGGCAGAGTTTATTCAAGATTTGGAAGGTGACATTTATGAATGTCAGAGACAATAAGACCAAGGTAGAGACCTCCGTTTGTTCCTTCACGTCTGTCCCGATCTTAGAACCACAGTAGTTGTGCAAATTCTCGCCGCCGCCTACGTTCTTAGATTGTAACTAACTAAATAATGCAGCTGTATAGTCATCAAGAAACACCACACAGAACTCTTAGTCTCCCAAATATGTAACCACGTATTAGGTCTCTCCAATCACCGGTGGAATATTAGGGTGTAGTGTAATTTTTTTCTTCTTCTTGAATACATCAACACATCATGACATCAATGAACAATTCCTCATCTTCCTTCTTACTTTAAGTAAAGACTGCAATTAGTGTTACATCCAAAGCAATGCTCAATTGGTATGTGTGATTTGACTCTCTCTTTTTTATTTATTTTTTTATTTTATTTTATATATATGTGTGTGTATAATTTAAGAATTAAAAAGACACTAACTTAGAAGTTAAGAGACGACTTCTAATTTAATATTATGTTGTTTTACTGATTTCCTTCAAGTACCATTTCTAACAATTAATAAGTATTTTGAAATTTTAATGTCTTAGATAATATGTCAGAAGTTTTCAACGATTTCCCTTTCACTGTCAACTCTGGATCGTTTTTTCTTTCGTTCTTGCCTTAGTTTCCCATCTTCCGTCTTTGAACTAGATCGATTCGAATAATACTCAATCTTATTAATAGATGATCAAGTGTTTGACCTGATGGATTAGCTCAAAATGAAAGTAAATACAAAATAATTAAGGGCTCGTTTGGTAACGTTCATGTTTCTTATTTTTTGAAAAACGGGTTTGTTTGTTAACTATTTTCATTTTTGGTTTCCAAATCTAAAGAAAAACGTTTTTAAAATTTGGTTGAAAAATGAGAAACTCTACCGGTTTGGGGTTCGTAAAAGCACTGCTGTGTTGTTATATATTTAATGTAACCACTTCAAATAATATTTTTTTTTGCCCTGATGACCCACAAAAGTATTTTACACTTTGTTTGAGTTCGACCCTTAGCTAGACATATATTGCTTTTTTTTCTTTTTTTTTTTTCTTTTTTTCAATACATTTATATTAATTCAATTTCTTATAATCTAGGGGATTTTTCATGTATAACAAAAATTGGCTAAAAAATTGCATCTATAGCACATAACTGAAAATAATTGCACATATACTAAAATTATGAGTGATTGAACTCAATCGTACTCAATCAATAACTAGTGATTGAACTCAATCAGTTGAGCTCAATTACTTAACAAACTGATTGAGTTCAATCACTAGTTATTGATTGAGTTCGATTGAGTTCGATAACTCATAATTTTGGTATAATCGAATTTTTGATAAAAATGTGTTATAATTTTAATAGAGGGCCCTAAATTTGGTATACATAATAAATTTCCTATAATCTATGCATTATTATTTAAATCTATACTAATTTTTTATGTTGAAAAAAATTAATTTCTATAAAAATAATATTAAATTTACTTATATTTAATATTTTAACTGTTTTGTTTTTTTTTCTTCTTAAAATAATATTTAATTTGACCATAGATATATTTTAATTCTATAAAAATAACATCGAGATTGCCACACCATAAAGTAGTAGGTGGTCTGGATAGACATAAGTGTAACTCATGAAATAAGGATTTCAACAACAAAATTATGCCTCAGAAACTCTCTGCTACTTTTTGGACCGAAGTGATTAAATTTGCATACACATACTAGAGCTAGATCATTTGTCATTGGGTCTAAGGAACAGTTTGCATCCGCCAACGCTTAGGACATTCAAAGCGTACCATGCATGCGGCCAAAAATAGCACCTTTAAAATTGTATAAATTAACTCTAAAATGAACTAGATCAAAATACATGTCAAAATATGATACTCTGCTTATATACTATTAGATATATTCTGTTGTATATTGTTATTAATTGGTTAATACAACTGTTAGTCAGTTAAATGTATTTTTCATGATTTTCCCTTCTGTACATGGGTCCACATATATATTCCTCCTTGAGAGAAGAATAAAGTACTTTTGCATTTCTTCTCCCAATAAACTTCTAATATGGTATCAGTAGTTTAAATGCTTCTCCCGCTTCTCTCTCTCTCTCTCTCGCAAAAGTCGTATTCTACCTGCGTTCTTCTTCTCTTCTCATCCGCCATTAATGGAGTCTGCTGAAGCTTTTGGTCAAGCCGCTGGTCAAGCCTCCGGTCAAGCTTATGGTCAGATCTCCCCTGCTTCGTCTGAGCATAATCGTCCGATGAGCGAGAACACGCAGAGCCCCTATTTCTTGCACCACAGTGATACGTCTCATCTAATCCTCGTCTCTGAGCTACTTCATGAAGACAATTACATCACCTGGATCCGTTCAATGAAGATTGGACTTGCTATTCGCAACAAAGTAGGGTTTGTCGATGGAACTATCAAGAAGCCGGAATCTGCAGCGCTGCTTCCTCGATGGACTCGAAACAATTATGTTGTCATTGCTTGGATACTCAACTCTGTATCTAAAAGCATTTCTTCTAGCATAATTTTTTCGGAATCTACACGCAGCATCTAGCTCGATCTTGAAGAACGCTTTCAAAAGCGGAATGGACCACGTCTTTTTCATCTGAAGAAGAAAATGGCCAATATCAAACAAGATCAGGATTCGGTAACTGCCTATTTCTCGAAGGTCAAAACTCTATGGGACGAGTACGCTTCTAATCGGCCGATTTGCACCTGCGACCTCTGCACTTGTGGAGGTATGAAATCTATTGAGAAATTTGTCCAGTTTGAATATCTGATCACTTTCTTGATGGGATTAAATGATCGATTTGGTCACGCTCGATCATAACTCCTATCCATGGATCCCCTGCCTGAAGAGGATCACCGATTTGATGAACTTGGCACCGAACCTTCAATCACTTTGGCTGTTGCGAATAAACCAGCGAACAAGAATAAGCCACGACCGATCTGCACACACTGCAATATCCAAGGGCATACAGTAGACAAATGTTATCGTCTTCATGGCTATCTGCTGGGATATAGACAACGTAACAACAACAAGTCTACCGATCCCAAAACTGGACAACAAGATCACTTTCAATCTGCTCAAAATACTCAAGCAGTGTTCTCTGCCTCCACTACTAATCAAAGTGCTATTGAAGGACTTTCAATGCAAGACTCCTTTCTACAGTGCCAAAACATTCTGAACATGTTGCACTCCAAATTGTCTTCAGCCAAAAACAGTCCAGATGGATCTACCTCAGGCTCACATCTAGCAGGTAACATTTACATTGACAACTCTAGTCAGTGGGTCATTGATTTCGGAGCTGCAACACATATATGTTACTGCCATGATATGTTTGATAATCTAGAAATTGTGTCTACATCCGTTATTTTACCTGATAAACAGAAGATACGAGTTAATTTTGCTGGCACTGTTAGAATTAATGATAGCCTTACACTTCGAAAGGTCTTATATGTTCCTGTCTTCAAGTACAACTTGTTGTCTGTTAGTTCGTTGACTGCACATGATGATATAGATGTCCTTTTCTCGACTAATTTATGCATCCTTCAGGAAAAATCCACTTTGAAGATGATTGGGAGGGGTGATCTGTTCAATGGCTTATACATTCTCAAAGAGACAAGCTACCAAGTTCCTCACTATCCAGTATTAAATACTAATAAAACTGATGATGTATCTGTTTGGCATGCTAGGCTTGGCCACCCATCTAGCTCTAGGCTTTTAGCTTTAAGAATACCCTTCATTTAGAATCTAATTGCATTCAACATACTTTCTGTGATGTTTGTCCTTTGACAAAATAAAAACAATTAGTTTTTCATTCTAATAATAATCGTACTATGCATCCTTTTGATATTATTCACATTGATATCTGGGGGCCTTTTCGTACTGCTTCTCATAATGGACACAAATATTTCCCGACTGTTGTTGAAGACTTTAGCCGCTACACTTGGGTATTCATGTTGAAACACAAGTCTGATGCCCTTCAGATTATTCCTCAGTTTCTAAAGTTAGTCGAAACACAATTTGGAACCATGATAAAATGTTTCAGATCTGACAATGCCAAGGAACTTTCCTTGGAAACTCATTTCAAAGAAAAATGTATTATGCACCAACGTTCTTCTGTGGCTCGTCCTGAACAAAATTCAGTGGTTGAACGCAAACACCAACACATTTTGAACGTTGCTCGTGCCTTATTTTTTCAGTCCCGGGTCCCTTTGAATCTTTGGAGTGTATGTGTGCTAATAGCCGTTCACTTAATCAACAGAACACCTTCCCCTGTTCTCAAGTGGAAAGCACCCTTCACACAACTTGTAAAGACCCGACCAGTTTAACGGTCCTAAACCTAGTCTTTACTCAGATGCATGCAATCAAAGCGAAAATAACTGACACTTTAAACATTTAAGTATATCTAGATTCCAAGGTTTAAACTCATAAATTCAGCATTTAAATTAAAACGGCCCTGGTCAGAGACTTTCGTAAACATAAAAACGTTCATTCATAAATAACCATAAATGTCAAGGAATCCAGAATACCAAATAAAACCCTAAGGGCTCCATGCCCAACTACATGCAAGTTAAACAGTTAAAACAATTAAAAGACTCAGAGTATTCAATTCAAAATAAAACAGCGAGCTATTCCCATGATCATTCACCAGCTGCCTCCAATCATCAAGTAGCTGGTCCAGGTTTACCTGTAGAGAACCACAAAAAAAAAGGGTGAGAAATGCAAGATTACTCAGTAAGAATTCTCCAATCGGGGTACAATACATCTCAAAAGATCATTTACAGGAATGCAAGAAACAGCCAACTGTCAACACTACTGGGACCTCTCAGGGTCCTTCGAGAATCTCAGATCTCGAAAGAAGCTCTACAACTTACTTAACAAGGATGTCAGGTGTACTATTCTCATGATCCCGAGGGAGCCTCCATTTGGAGAATCATGAGCGTTCGCGCACACCGCATGCTACTGAAATCCAAGTAGGTGATGGGTCTAGGGCAGTGATAACTCACGGATGCGAGTGAATTTATGACTGCGAATAGAACAATTACTTAGTAAAATACATAGGAAAATACGTTAAAGTTCGCTCAAACCAGACATTTCTGCGAATATCCTTTACTTATAG
>JBBMEF010000021.1:2230667-2243376 GCA_037832685.1 Sicyos baderoa | reverse complement strand
TAAAGCAAAGTTACCAATTCTAAATATGGTTAAACTGGTAAAAATAGATTAAAATATGAGAATTAAAGCCAACACACAGTGCCTTTTCTTGAGTTATTATTGGATCGCCCAATCTTGGTCGACGTCAATCATGGAAAAGTTATAGTACATTCCTTTCATTTTGGTTGTAATGAAAGCAATGCATGTCTTGAAGTTTTTATTTTTACAATTTTTTTTTTTTTTTGAGATTACAATCATTGGAGAGAGGAGAAGAGAGAACACTAGATATAGAGTGGTTCGGGAACATCCATACTCCACTGTTATGGATCGATTGAGCTTGATCGATCCACCATCATAATGCCAATGATAGAATGTACAAGGGCTCTCAAAGGTGATTAGGGTTTCTAATCTCACACACTCTCTCTCAAATGAATGAAACCCTCAAAAGTGCTATAAGAGCACCAATACACATTCTTACATGATTAGCTAAAACCAACTCTTAATTAACCCAGGTTACACTAACTCATCTTATGGGTTAATACATGATGTGTAATTCACCTATTACATTTCTGATTTGAACCGAGCTTATTGAATCAATCTTAAATCAATATTTTCGATTTAGTACTTTGAGATCTATTTGAGTTTATGTAAATCTAGTTGAGTTTTGAGAATATAGTTTGTAAGAATAATGGATGTAACCGGATCCAAATACTCATAAATATTTATAAAAGAAAAAAAAAAGTTTTATCAACTTTGTCTATGCAAATCAAATTGAGAATATTAAACCAAAAGAAATGATATTGAAAACATCGTCGGTGAATGACTTGATGATCTAAATAATCTTGAAAATTAAGAAGCGATAAATTTAATCAATAGTGACCATCACTTAAGGGTGCAACAAAAAATCGAAAAATCAAACCAAATCGAACTGATTTAATGAATTGGTTCAATTTTTAGCTCAAAATTGGACATATATATCAGTTTATAATTTTAAAAAAACAAAAAAAATCGATAAAAATCCGACCCGACTCAACCGAGAATATATAAATTGTCAATCAATTCGGAATAATCATCTTCCCTACATTTTTAGAAGATGTCACAAAATAACTTTCTCCAACTTTACTTTTTTTCTATTACTTCTCATATTTATAATGAATTTATTTCTGATCCAGAAAATAAAAATGAAAACAGAAAATAGTTTATAATTTTTTTTTTTTTTTTTAATATAATTCAAAACCGAAATCGAACCAAAACAAAACCAAACTAATTGAAAACTGATCTAAATAGTTTTGTGCTTTATTAAAAATGAGCTCATCCAATTGTTGAAAAACAAGAGATATTGATTCGATTATCTATTTGACACAAAATCAATAAAAACCAAATCGATATCATGCATACATCTACTTGTAAATTAATTTTATATGAGTTTTCTTAAAATTTAAAAGACATAAAATTAGATGTATGTCGTGTAACATTAATCGAGATCTGCCAAAAGAAATCAATTCAAAAGGGCATAAGCTTATTTTTGAAATTTTGTTATATATTTCTTATAATATAATTCGAAAACTGGAATCGAACCAAAACCAAACAAAACTAGTTAAAAATCGATCTAATACTTTTGTACTTTATTAGAAATCAATTCATATCCAATCGTTAAAAAAAAACAGAGATATTGGTTTGATTGTTGGTTTGACACAAAATTAACAAAAATCAAACTCGTATCACCCCTATATCTACCTATAAATTAATTTTATAAGAATTTCCTTAAAATTAAAATTAAAAGGTAGTAAAGTATGTCGTGCAACATTAGTCTAGATCTGCGAAAAGAGTAATGAAGTTGGTCCCATCTCATGGACCTTTGAGGCCCCACAAGAAAGCACCTGGGTATGGCCCTCTAGCCCTATGGCTCGAGCATCTCACGCCATTGGCCTTTATGCCTTCCTTGTCGCCAAGCTCTCATCCTTTTTTCCTCTAAGAAAAGGTATCAATGATCAGATACAGAGCTAAATGCTTTCGATTCCGAAAACTCATCTGTAACATTAATTTGAAGACACATCTTCAATGTCTTCCGGCGTCTGACCTAGTGTCTGGCCTAGAGACGGATCGTGATTATAAATAAATAAATGGTTTGGATTAAAATACTGTTTGAGTCTCGTCTGCCACCACGTGATTATTCTCCATGATTCGTGTTCGTCTTCTTCATGATCAAGCAATCAAATCCAGCTCTGTAACAACGTGCATGATTCCTTGCTGCACCAAATCACTAATTGCGCTTTTTGATTCAGGTACATGTATTTACTTACTTGCTTTTCATAACCTATACTATGATTGTTCATCATCCGCAATTACTACAGTGATTTTTGGTGACCCATTTGGAGAGAGACTGTTCGAGAAAGCCTCAATTGTCGATTCGAGCGTTTTACGGTTGGTATGAGCTGCTTCATTACTTTATTATGGATATGATTTGATTTGATTTTGCTTTTTTTAATTGGATGTTAATGGAATTCCATGGTGGCAGACAGCTTGTGAAAAGGGGGTTCCCCTGTTCCTTTCTTCTCTTTGTCTCTAGGGTTTTTGTGGGATTCTTTTTTTTTTTTTTTTTTTTTTCATTCTCTTGGGCCGATTCCTGGTTAGTTTGTTTCTTTTCATGTTAATTGATTCTGTTTGTTTCTTGAGCTGTTTTTGTTATTCTTGTTGAATGTGGGAAATGTAGATTCAATAGTTTGTTGGAGCTTGAGAATGATGCTTGTTGATTCTTGTTTGGTATAATTTTCAATATTCAGTTCCTGGGGATTTTTTTGGCTTACATTTGATTTAGCCAAATGATTGCTTTAATGTTCTGGTCAATTGATTTCCCTGTTTTTTTTTGGAGATTCTTTTATATGTAAATTGGGTTCTTCACCATTGAAATGTTGGAAATTATGTTCTTCTCCTCCAATTGCAGTTTGTTTTTTCTTTTGATTCAATAGACATTAATGCGTTCTCTAAGTTTGAGACTCACATGTGACAATAATTTGTAGACACCTTTGGTGTCTCTTTTCCTTCGATGTCGTTTGGTGCCTGGTCTAGGATGGACGCGGTTACCCTGATATAGTGGAGTGAAGCTCTGATTTCCCGATTTCAAAGAACATATAGAGTACTGCGTGTTTCAGTGTGTGTATAACTTTCCTAGAATGGAAGAATCATTTCTTAACCTTAATTACTTCTCTACTTCTGTTCATTTTCTTTTCACCCCCTCTTTCCCTTTATCTCCCTCTTTATCAACCTAGAGAGAGGTTCTGGAAAGTTCTATATCCTTTTTTCTAGAAACAAGATACATACGTTTGATTTCATTAGTGAAAAGTCTTAAAAATATACTCCTTTTGTTAGTTTACAAAAAATAGAAAGAACTTGAGAGTGCACATTGAGAGGCTGTGTAGTATTATGCTAAATCCATTCCTTTGAAAATTCTATGATTTATTTCGATCCCTTAGGGTTGGTTGCCTTTGTACCCTTAACCTATTGCAGTCAAGCCCTATTCTTGAACCTATAGCCGTATACCGATTGAAGGATATTATCCTTGGTTGACTTATCAAGAACTCCAGAACAACCCAAAGCAAAGAAACAAAGAATCTCAACATTTCTAAATTCTAGCTGCAAGAACAATGGAAAGATATATGTTATTGGTCCTCCCCTGCATTCAAACGAAATGCAGCAACTAGGATTTAGATCAATGGAACGACCTTACTTGAATAGGATCTATTCTATAGGTTGTACATCTTTGTCCTTGAGCTCTAAGGAATTTAGATCAATGGAAGGTCATCTTCTTCGCAGCGTACTAGCAGTATTCATACCCTCCTGACAAAGAAGTCGCATGAGGGACTTCAGCTTCTCTGAGACCACTCATCTCCTAGATTAATATCTATTCATTTTAGGTTGTGATTTGCCATTAACCCTTTAAATTAAGGACTACCTACTCTCAATGTTATATGAGCCAACATCAAAAATTACAACATAAATTATTTTTTTGCAAAAGGGAGATTTATAGTGGTGGAGATTAACGGTCTGTTTGAAAGCCAGGGTTAAAACAATTTTCTCTTTTAAAAAATAAAAAACAACTGTTTTTTATGCATACAAAGCAATTTATGGAAACAATTTTTTGAAAATACATCCAAAAAACCACCTATGAGATGGTGAAATAAATGCTTTCTTCATTTGGTTGTTGCACATTTTTGAGGTCTTTCTTGCCTTTTTATATGATGATTTTTAATGTATTCCAGATATGCCAAAGGGGATGTTATAATCTTGTAAGGGTGGTGTTAACGCTGAGGAAAACTATTGTTGGAACGTATCTAGATGAAAGTCATGGATGTCATGGTTAGGAAAACATGACCTATGCTCATGGAAGATATCCAAGGGTAATTTTTATCTTTAATTGAGTGAATCTCTCTTCTCCATTCTGCATCTTTTAACACTGTCATGCACCTGCACATATGGTCATTCAACTTCCGTGTACATATTTGAAGAACATTTATTCTTTTCAGGCTTACCGAGAATGTGCTCTCAAATGGCGATGTGTATATCGGCAGTTTTACTGGTAGGCTGCCTCATGGGAAGGGAAAATACACTTGGTTTGAAGGAACCGTTTATGATGGTGATTGGGAAGGTGGAAAAATGACAGGTAAGGGAAAGATTATCTGGCCTTCAGGAGCAAATTATGAGGGTGAGATCTCTGGTGGCTATCTCCATGGTTTTGGCATCTTCCACTATTCTAGCGGGTCCATCTATAGCGGAGCTTGGAGGATGAATATTCATCATGGGATTGGACGAAAGCTATATGCTAATTTAGACGTTTATGAAGGTTCTTGGAAAGAAGGGATACCTGAAGGTTGTGGTAGATACTTCTGGAGTTCTGGAAATTCTTATATTGGGAACTGGAAGGGTGGGCAAATGTGTGGTAAAGGGATTATGAAATGGGTAAACGGCGATCATTTCATTGGCTTTTGGCTGAACGGTTTTCGACATGGATCTGGAGTCTATCATTTTGCTGATAGTTCATATTACTTTGGATCATGGAGTAAAGGCCTCAAGGATGGAAAAGGAACGTTTTATCCAGCTGGAAGCAAACCACCATCCCTTGAGAAGTGGCACAACTTTCTTGGTTATGATATTGATGGAAAAGGTTTCATATCTCGTAGCCTCTCACTAAATTCAGAGAAGGAAAAAGCTCCCAAGCGTGGTCTTAAGCACAGTTTTTCAGAGAAGATTCTTGTCACTGGAATTTCAAATCCAGGAGGACTATCAAATTGGCCTACGACGATGGATGAAAATTGGGGCTTAAGTGATCCTAGTCAAGAAGCATCAGTTGATGAACATTCTCGTGCCTCTGATCGTGGTCAAAATAATGTGCCATATAATGATAAGATGGTTTATGAAAGGGAATACATGCAAGGAGTCTTGATAGAAGAGAGGATTAAGGACTACAAAGAACTATTGCATAGAAGTAAAGAACAGAAGAAAACAACAGTCAAAGAAGCAAGGAAGGTGTCATGTGTTAACTTCTTTGAAAGTCATCGAAGCTACTATTTAATGCTGAATTTGCAACTTGGTATAAGGTAAATCTGTTAATTTTATGACTGTATAGGTTAAATTAAATGCTTTAAATGGCTCTAATCTGGACCACAGGCTGCCTCATGTTTGCCTCTTATAACAAATGTTGTAAGCAATAGATATAGAAAGAGTTCAGTTTGAAAGGGTACATGATAAATTAAATGCTAAAGTATTCTTGTAATAAATCTTTAGTAGTAGCACTAACAACACTTTGATGTCTATTATCACGCACATTCTTTAAACTTTATTTGACAGAAATGCTCTACATGATAAGATAATATGTTTTTTTTCCCTTTGGTTGATGACAGGTTCAGAATTCATATTGAAAATAATGTGAAGTTTAGAAATTATAATCATAATCTTAAGAGTTGCTTGCAATTTCTAAATTATTGTAGGATGACTTTCACTTTTCTTTTAGGCATATTAGTTAAGAAAAAATAATTAACTTTTCGTATTCAAACCTTTGTCCCAAGGTGTTCCTCGTTGGTAGTGGTTGGAGATCTCCAAGCTATGCTCCCTTTGAGGTCTCAAGTTTGAAACCATAAGTGAGCTTAATTGTAAAATCTATTGTTGTCTCCCAGTCCCGAGTCGAGGCCTTGAGACGGGCGCAGGTCCCTCTGGTATGTAGTGGAGCAAAGCTCTGATTTCTGGCTATAAAAAAGAAAAAAAAAACCTATACAAACCTTTATTGCTCAAAGTTAGGGATTATTGTTTTTCCCTAAAGAAAAATATAACGCTAACTAAATATCCTAATTGAAGTCCCCAAGGGGTGGCGCAGTGGTTGAAGACTTGGGCTTTGAGGGTATGCTCCCCTCAAGGTTCCAGGTTCGAGACTCACTTGTGAAACTACTCCTTCGATGTCTCTGGTACCTGGCCTAGGGACGGGCGTGGTTACCTTGTTTCAAAAAAACTAAATATCCTAATTGAAAATAATGCTTCCTAAAGGTTATCTGGAATTTATTTTTATGCCTATTCACAAGGTCTAAACTGAGTTAAATAATGATGCTTACTTCTTTTTTTAATATGAAACAGAAAAACAATTATGCTTACTAGCTACTCTATTTGAAGTTTTCAGGTACACTGTTGGTAAGATTACTCCAGTTCCCTCGCGTGAAGTACGATCTTCTGATTTTGGAAAACGGGCTAGAATAGTGATGTACTTTCCTCGAAAGGGGTCTCAGTTTACACCTCCACACTATTCTGTGGACTTTCATTGGAAAGACTATTGTCCCATGGTATTCAGGTAGTTAATGATCTGCTGCACATCATTGATTTATTTATTTCAAAATTTTGTATGAAAAATTATGAGCAAGAAGTCATAAACAATTATCAAAATTTCTATGAAAAATTAAGCATGCAAACCTCTGGTTATAGTTCTGATTCTGAATTCTGATTGCTGAGTTACCCAACAATAACATAATGTTTTTTTTTTTATATATATCCGTGATGTCCAGGCCAGCTTGCGTGCACCTCGACTAATGATCCTACAATATTTAGATGTCAAGGAAATTCATAGGAATTTAGGATTGAACCTATCACCTTAAGCACCCCAAGACCCGTTTTGACCACTCCATGATGGTTCAACAATAACATAATGTTGTTATTCTTCTCCTGTTTCTAGCTTACTAGATCCCAAGGTTGGATGACATACTGGTCATTTCAATGTTCTTTGACTCTCCACCTAATTTAAAGTCTGGAAGAAAAACAGTTCAATGGTTATTTTATTAATTAATTTCTATAAGTTCGTTTCTCCGTTCTTTTTATAAGAAACAAAGAACTTGTATCGACGGAGGTAAAATATACAAAAAGAGATGAGACATCCCTGTTGAACCAAAATATTACAAAATAGACTCCCGATAAGTTGACATGTGCCGAAGATTATAATTATAAAAAGGTCATCGATACTAGTTGAGTTCTCTTTACGAGCCTATGGTTCCTCTCTAACCACAGTTTCCACCAGAATGCGATTTAATGCTAATTCACAAGATATGACCTTTGTCCTTGAAGAGGGTACCAAAAAAGTTGGAGGACAACTTCATTAACTTCGTTTTTGGAAAGTGTCAACTAAGCCCGTAACACTTAAAAATTCTAGTCCACAGAGCGAGCGGTTGAGCACCGCTTTTAAGGCCCTTCTAAGATTTCTCCATCTTAGATATTTTTCTTTATTGGATTACTTCTATTTTTTATTCGATCAATAATGGTCATAAGGTACTTTCAAAATAATAGTAATAATAATGATAATGGTCATAACGTTGAACCTTTAATTAGTTATGGTTGTTGTTTTTTTTCTTTTTATACTACTAGGAATTTGAGAGCGATGTTCAAACTAGATGCTGCGGAGTATATGATGTCCATATGTGGCGATGATGGTCTAAGGGAACTCTCATCTTCCGGGAAAAGTGGAAGTATCTTTTACCTTTCTCATGATGATAGGTTTGTGATCAAGACTCTGAAGCAACCTGAGTTGAAGGTTTGAAGGCATTAAATTACAGATTCATGGCATGACTTTATTAGTGAATTCCCATACCCGTTTCCTATGATCTTTTGTGCATTTTTTAAAAATTCAATTATGAATGGTTTGAAATTATTTCATCAAGTGCTACAGTTTTTTTTTTTTTTTTTTTTTTTTTTTTTTTAGGAAAACTGAACTTTTTCATTGATGTATGAAAATTACAAAAAACCATCATGGAGTGGCCTAGTATTCAAAGAGGGTCTTGGGGTACTTAAGGTGATAAGCTCAATTCATGGTGACCACCTTCTTAGAAATTAATTTCCTACGCATTTCTTTGACATCCAAATGTTGTAGGGTCACTGGTCAGACAGTATATCCCGTGATAATAGTCGAGGTGGTCACCATTAATTAATCATTGTCCTTGAAGAGGGTACCAAAAAACTCCGATTTTCCAGTTTCAAAAAAATATATATAAAGCAAAATAAGTAATAGAATTAATGAGGATATCAGTGGTGTGTTTGATCTCATTACAAATCCTATTATTTCTTTCCAACCACCATTCCAAAAAAATGCTTAACTGTTTTTCAACCAAAGGGTCTTCTCTACGCCTTTGAAAAGGTGTCCCATCAACATGTAGTGGATAAGAGAAATGGAGTCTCTCGGTCTCAAAGTGTACCAGCCAAATCTGTCCAAGATAAAATCCCAGAAAAGCTTAGCTTTGGAACACAAATTAAAAGAGACGATCCTGGTTTTCTTGGTCCGTGTAGTACATAGCGCGACAGTTTGGTGATAAAATGCTTGCAGTTTGCTGAAAAGGTTGATGGGTTGTTAGACAACTTTCTAGAAAATGGTTTTATGGAAAAGAATCTGTCCTGGAATCAACATTGTATCTAGCTCTATTTTGGGTTCATCTTTTGAACTTTTTGTGATTATAGCCTCTCTTTGTTTATTGCTCAGTGGAAGTGCTTTTTTTAACCGGTTTCGGTGGAAACTCCTATTTTTCATTTTATCAATGAAAGTATTGTTTCCTATAAAAGCATACTCTCCATTTCCAAGAGTCATCTGATTCATTCATCCTGAAATCCTCCAGTAGGGCAGATAGGTGTATCCATTCTTCAGATTCTGCATCAGTGAGGTTTCTTCCAAGACTCAAATTCCAGGCTTGTGAATTGGCCTTCCAGGCTTCCATCAAGTGTTTACGAATCCATGTTTGTTCTTGGAGAGTTGATACTGACGAGGAATTGTTCCTTTAAATTAATTTTTTACGAGCTTCATTGACATCCAAATGTTGTAGGGTTAGGCGTGATTGGTACCATATAATATAGAAATCAGATTAGTAAGGAAAAATGTCAGAATCCCACTGACAATCTATTTCCTTTTTGCAGGTTTTGCTCAAAATGCTTCCAAAATATTATGGTCATGTTAAAGAACATGAAAATACTCTCATAACAAAGTTTTTTGGTCTCCATCGCATAACAATCAATGGTCGGAGTAAGGTATCAAATCTTTGCTATATGGCTTTACTTTTTCTTTTTCTTGCTAGACGTATTGGTTTTAACCTATAAAAACTTCATCTTTTTCATATCAGGTACGCTTTGTGGTCATGGGAAACATGTTCTGCACAGAATTAAGAATTCACCGTCGTTATGATCTGAAGGGCTCAACCCTTGGGAGGTTTACTCCTGGAGATAAATCCAAAGATGGTATAACAATGAAGGATCTCGATCTGTCGTATGAATTCCATATGGACAAATTATTGCGACAATCCCTTTTCAAGTAAGCTCCTTCTCTTCTTTACAAGTAGCACTTTGGTCAAGTTCATATGAATATTGTCTTTATTGAAGTCTAGATGATTTATATATTTAACTGAATGAAACTGCAGATAAGTTCCACATTTTAAAGTTATGATTGCAGTTGGAAAACTAAATTCTAACTTTTTTCCAACCATAAGGACCATCGGTAAAAATTAAAATTACCTTAAAAAATCCAAAAATCCTCTAATTTCTTTCAAACCAAATCTCATTCTTCTCAAATTTCAAATCCCAGACGACAAGAATTGGCGAACTATCGGGAAACCACTCCTCTTCATTACCCTGGCTTTCCATAATTGATTCAGCCTATCTAAAAAGCTTCGTCCTGGGCTTCATTCTCTTCAGGACATCATGCTTATTTGGCCTATCTTTTATTAATTTTCTGTCATTTTTACTCTTACTTGTATTGGGATGTGGTTATGAATCCTCTTTAGTTTTTCCTTCCATTATGTTTCTGTTTCTTTTTTTCTTTAAGTTGTTTTTCTTCTTTTTTCACTCCTTGGGGAGTCTATATCCTTGAACTACCGTCTCTTTTCATTTTCTTAATGAAAATCTTGGTTCTTGTTTAAGAAAAAATATTTGAATATTTTTCTTTCCAGATGGACATGACCAGGAGTTTCAAACCATTATTTAATTCCTCTTTCCTTTTTTCTATGGCAGACAAATTTCTCTTGATTGCATGTTCTTGGAGTCTCAACGCATAATTGACTATAGCCTACTGCTAGGAGTGCATTTTCGAGCCCCTGAGAAACTTAAAGCTTTGTTGGAACCTCCAGCTTCAGGTCAAAATCCTGAAAATTTACTCCATGATGATAGTAAGTCTCTTCTACCTTGATAATAACCTTATAACCTGTTCAGCTTCTACCTGTTTATTGGTTGCCTGAAAATTTGTAACGAGGCTTTGTTGGCAAAAAAAAAATTGGCGGTTCTTCATGGAGCTTAATACTTTGTGGTACAAGATCATGGGGAGTAGACATTTTGTTTTTGATATCCGTGACTGTCCGGGCCAGTTTTCGCGCACCTTGACTAATGTCACGGGACATACCGCCTGACCCTACAACATTTGGATGCCAAGGAAACCCGTAGGAAATTAATTCCTAGGTAGGTGGCCACAATTGATTGAACCCATCACCTTATACACCCCAAGGCCCTCTTTGACCAATTGAACCATTATGGTGAGTGGACATAGTCCTCTCCCTTCTAAGAGAATTTCAGGTGGTGGTTCTAAGGGCTCTAGTAGAAATCTCTAGATTGCTATCTCTTGAGAATTTCTTTTTTCCTGTATTAAATGTTTTGTTTTCTGGGAGTAGGGCTCAAATATTTGCCTTCCGGAGGATTGTCAGGTGGGTGATAAATCCCTTTATGGTTGTCTCTTGCAAGAGAAATTTGTCTGCCATAGAAAAAGGAAAGAGGAATTAAATGATGATTTGATACTCCTGGTTATGTTACAAGTTATAAAGATAAATTCATGTAACCTGTAACCTCATAATTACAGGAGTATCAAACCATAGATTCTATTGCTTCCTTGTAGAGATAAAGATAAATTCTTGTGGCAGGCTGTCTCTGCTATTTTGTAGGATCTTTGTGGTGAGAGAAACAATAGAATCTTTCGAGGGAAAGAGAGATTTCCGGATGATATATAGTCCTTGGTTACTAAGTATTTTTGTAATTATTCATTGGGTCATATCTTGTTGGTTGGAAGCTGTTTTTGTAGGCTCCTTCCTCTTTCGGGCTTTAGTTTTGTATGCCCTTGTATTCTATCATTTCTATCTAAATGAAAGCTCGGTATTTTTATCCAAAAAAAATTGAAGGAAGTTGACTCGTGTTAACTGTTAAGCAAAATCCACACAAGAATATTTATTCTCTTAGAGCTTTTATATTTCCGTATGGTTACAAAAAAAATGATCGGAAACAAAATATTTTATTGATTTATGAAAAAGGTGCAAAGGATCCTATCGAAACTCAATACCTAAGAAACACAAACACGGCCATTGTCTCAGGCGCAGGTGCCCCGAGTATGTAGTAGAGAAAGTTCCGATTCTCGGTTATTTTAAAAAACTCATGTTTGTTCTACTTTTGAAGTTCATATCTGAAAAAGCCGATGCCATCCTCCCAACTTAAATTTTGGTTGCTAATTACTATATGTTTTTGCTAATGACCTCCTTCCAGCAGGTCAATCTTCCGAAACCGAGCTAACGATTCCTCCGAAGGGCCTATTACTCGTAACACACGAACCTAGCTCTGTAACCACTGCTCCAGGTCCTCACATCAGAGGAAGACCGTTGAAGGCATACTCATTAGGTGACAGAGAAGTTGATGTATTACTGCCTGGTACAGCAAGGTCAGTTTTCACTCAACCACAATTTTCTTTTTCGTTTTGTTTGTAAAAATTAAACTTGTAAAAACTACATGTATATCTTTTTGTTTCGTTTTTTTTTTTTTTTTTTTTTTTTAAGTAACTCAGTTTGAAATCATTAGCTAAATTCCAATGACAAAAAGTAGTTTACTGAAAACTACCTTTGCAGGTTTAAAAATTGGGAAATTGTTCCCGATGACTATATCTGTCGATGATATTGCAATTTTGTCAACATTTTCAAAGTTTTGCAAATATAGCGAAAGTCTTACAACTTTTTATTTATTTCAATTTTACGTCTTTTTTTTGTTCTATCCACCTTTTTTTTTACCATTTAAAGTCATTGATGGAAGTCGATCAGTGTTATTGTTCACTGGCTGAAGTTACTAATTTTTTTTTTTGATAGGAAACGTAACAATTTCATTGATGTGTGTTAAGTACAAAAGATGGGGGCATTATAAAAAGCAACGCCAATTAGCAAAAAGGTAGCTAAGACTATAATTACAATAAGGTTGAGAGATCTTG
>JBBMEF010000021.1:2198435-2214031 GCA_037832685.1 Sicyos baderoa | reverse complement strand
CGAATTGACGGGACTGCCGTGCTTGAGAGAAGCAACGAGTGGATGAATGCTGTTCTAAAACCAAGCTTAGAGATCGTCACTCATTTTCTAACCGAATAGCTATGAACATAAATAACTTAAGGCGAATAGCCAAGGTTTTATTTAAATATTTCCATGTCCTTTATTTTAATGAATATGTCATTGTAACAAAAATAAGTATTTATAGTTAATCAATGCACTATCGGCTGATGTCATCTATACCCATTGACTTGACATCCCAATAGCTTCAAAAAAAAATTACTATCAAACATTCATTTAAATCTTGGAAGAGTAGAAAAATAATGAATTTTTTTCACCTTTTCTTTCACATTCTTCCGAACCTTCTATCTTCATATTCAACAAGTAGGACACAATATGTGAATCTTTTCATACTTTATTCCTAGGGACTTTTCCTTTAATTAGGATGTTCTGTGTTGTTTGTATATTTAACGAAAGTTTGTTTACCTAAAAAATTAGAATATTTTAAGGATCTTGAATTTTTTTAAAAAAATTATGTGATTCATGGAGTTTTATTTATAAATACTCAATATATTATTTAGTTATGCATTTATTCATCGCACCTCCCTTCACTTCGGCCTCGCCTTTTTACTTTAGAAGGTTAAAAGTTTGAAACCACTTTTACTTTCTTAAAGAAAGAAAAAAACTATGGACCAATTTGAATGACTTTTATGAAGAAAAAAAACTCTTTTTTTAGCACTTGAAAAATCATAGCCCTAACACAATCAGATACAAACAACTTTATTAATCTAGTTCAGTAAGTAATAATGCCAGACAGAAACTATTTAAACACCCATTCTGGGTTGTGAAAGCACCAACCAAATGAATGAAAAAAAAATCCCTACTAGAGAAATTTTACAACAATTGCATCACTTTGTTTTAAAATGAATCCTTTCAGTTGAATCTCACGTTACATCAAAGGAAATATCACCCACCTATCAACTAACTTTTATCAAAGATTTATACGGCGGCTTCGCACGAAATCTATCGTCATACTGCAAAACTGGGTAATCAAGAATGCATTAACTGGAAGGAAAGATCACGACGAACCTGCCGTTACCTTTTTCCGAACAACTCTCTTCCTCCGTGCTTTAGGTACCGATTCACCTTCGGAATCGGCGCTGGTCTGTTTAAGACCAAGAAGTCCAAGACCAGAAATGATGGCATTCTTTGAAATAAACCATTTCGAGGTAGACCTACTAACGTCTTCGGAAGGTCGGTTGTAAACCTTCTGCAAGAGGTCACTTGACTGAACCAGTGGGTCTGCCTCCACTCCAAGCCAAGCCAGTCTTGATCTTTCTCCGAGTTGCACATTCAAAACCCTACATACAATTCCATAATAATTTTACTGAACATTCCAAAATAAAATCACTCAACATTTTGTTTAAACCAGAGATTGTAAGAACTGGCAAGTTTCAGGTTCTACTACATATAAATGCCACATTAATATTTATATCACGAGGGGAAAAAAAAAGTGCAAACCTCAATGCAGAGCTGAAAACCAGAGCCACTCCAATGACATCAAAATGGTTGATCATTGCTCTGTCAAAACCACATAATAACTGATACCGGAGATTCGCATAGAGCCCGAGAAACGCGCCATAACCGAGAGCATTGGTGCTCACAGTTGGAACTGATACAGATAACCTGGCAAACAAGTGAACAATTCCGAGTCATGAAAAACATCGCACTCAGAAAGCTTTGTTATTGCCAAAACAGTATAAAAACTATACCTTTCTTTCTTTTTCTTGGACAGAAAATTGGACAAAGCACCTTGAGCTGCTCCTGCAGTTATACCAACCATGCACAACTCTGCTGCTTTGTAGAAGAATGAATGGATTCTCTTTTGCAAGTCGAATTCCCTCATAGGATAACTTCTTTCAAATATATTATTGGGAAGCTTCTGTAATGTATTTTGCAAATCAAATCGAAATGTATTTCCATATGAACGACATGGAGCAAGCGACCAAACAACTACAGCATTGCACGCAGTTACTGTGAGAACATTAATTAGCGCCAGATCCCATTCCTGTTTTATCCTGGAGCCACGAGAATATGAAAGTTTGGAAGCCAAACAAATTAAATGAATTGTGAATAAAGTTTTGCAAAAGACTTAAAGGACGAACCTATCCTTGCGATTCTTTATTTCCCACCAAGCTGAGCAACCAATTGTAGCAGCCTGCTCTAAAAGAAGCCTGTAGAGAAACGCAGGATCTGCTAGCATCCTGGAAAATATATGATATCGTTAGTTCCAAGTTTTTATATATATATTACTGTCCGTAAAAGAGCATGCAGTCTTTTCACCAAAATAAAACTAAGCGATCATATGCAAAGAGAATTCGAGAGTTGGGAACCATCAGAAAAATAAATCACTGATTCAATCAATTCTTTCTTAGGTAAAAATTATACAATATCCACACCCATAATAGGAAATTGTCGGAAAAAAACCATCAATTGTTGGGGTTCAATGCTCTCCCTAATAATTCTTTTACTCAACATTTATAAGATAAAAGACCTACTTCTCTCATTGACAATTAATTTTGAGATGGTATCATATCCCATAAAATCCAAACGGATATTCGATCCAAAAAAATAATTAATATCTTATCCAAAAATGGTGAACCAAAAAAAGCACCATCTTGGAAGAGTATGTTGAGGATTCCCATTGGAAAGATGAAGAAATCTTACAACATTATAAGTTGAATGGGTTATTGATTCATCTCCTTGCAAATTAGTTTTGAGATGGAATCTCAAGTCAATCCCTGTAAAGTTGTGTCTCCTTCCCAATTACTATTGATTTCCATTTGTTGGGCATTTTTCAAACTTCCAAGCCTGCCCCCCACCTATCAACTTAAGCACTTAAATTGATTGATGATTTCTTTCAAAAATAAATTTGTGTGTCAAGTAAACTTAGCACACACTACACTCTACTGCTTTCACTAAACAACCATCTGACCCTGCCATATTTGATTCTCAAGAAAACTCGTAGAAAATTGATTCTTAGATAGGTGATACCTAGAAAATGCGAATACTTGAAAAGTACCTCTGCCAGACACAAAAACTTCCAAACACGCTCTAGACACGTGTCAAATATGTGAAATTTTATGCCCCTTCTTTATTATTCTTTAGTTTCGGACACGCCCCAGACACACCACGCACCATTTAAAATGTATACCTTAGAAGCGGTCGATGGCATGACAGTGAGGCAATGTTGATGGACAAAAAAAAAAAAAAAGAAGAAAAATAGAACGAAGAAGAGGGAAATAAGAGAAAAACTAAAATATTTTGAGGTTGTCCATATTTTTTTATGAATTTTGTTTTGTAGGCTTTTAGTAGGCCTTTGAAGGATAGTGAGATTTTATTCTTTGATGGATTTAAGTCAATTTCATTTCTATTTCAGTTACTTTCATAGTTAGTAAAAAGCTAAAATATTTTGGTTTTGATCTTTTAGTATTAATAATGTGTCTCCGACTTGTTTGTGTCCTACATTTTAAAAAACATCTGAGTCTTTATGTCCGTGTGGTGACCATATCCTCATGATCAAATAAGGGTTTGTGTCTGTGGTTCTTAAGTGGCTACAATGGAATAAATTCATAACTTCTAGTCTCTGATTCCCAAGAACCTTATTTGATTAGGTCAACTTTTGGATTAATTGGTGATTGTACATGACTCAACACTTTCTCGCCTATAAATGAACAAAAAGTTGCGAGTAACTTAGAGGGGGAAAGGAGTCTTGAAGTATAATTATAAAAGCAGTAAAAAAAGTCAAATCCGCTAAACACAACTATTAAGACGGTGTTAGAGAGGTGATCGTTATATTTTTGAAACAAGAGAGGTGAACATTATAAGCAGGGAAAATGTCAAGTTAGGCTTTGACCATAATTGTAAATACCTGTGTATAACGAATTGATAATTTAGAACTAAACATTACACTATCTCATCACTTAAAATAGGTTTATGATCTAAAATTTAAGACGGATAATTAATGGACAATCGGTATCTTATAAGGAAGTGAGTCCCCCAGTTTCCACCTCTTCATGAACAGTGTATTGACAAAAGAATTGAAGAATCTAATGAACGAAAGGACTTGTAGATTGTACACGAGGTTTGAAAAGAAAATCACCTGCCAATAAAAGACCGTGATATTCCTTGAGGAAGTGTTCGTGAAATAAACCGAGTTGTCGTTGGCCTGGCATTTATTGCTAAGAATTTTACCATTTGAGCCGAGCTAACTAAACCCTGGAATAAATTATCTGTCAGCAGTTGACCAAAGTTCAAGGCTACTAAAAGAAAATGATAAAATATTTCCCATTTCCCTAAGAAAAATTAAGCTAATAATAAAATACACTACCATTTCATAAGCCTGACGAAGACCAGCAGGTAAATCCATCATTGTCTTCTGCCACTCATTTAGAACTGCATCTACAAATTTGCGATCAAAAAGCTAGAGCAAATACAAAGTTAGTGCTAAAACTGCGGCCATGAACACAATGCAAACAGATTTATCACTAGTAAACTGTATACCTCTTCTAGAAATTGCCTTCTCCGAAACAGGCCACCTTCATCTCCTTCATCCCCATCATCAAATTCATCATAGTAATCGTCATCATCCCCATCATCATCCCCACCATCACCACCACCGTTATTAATTCTCTTGCCAATATCTCCGCCACCTCCCCCAATCGCAGTCTGCAATTTGTTACTACATCAATTTTTACCAAACATTTGGAGAAAAGAAAATGCAATAACTCACAGTCACAACAACATAGAAAAAAATGCTTCGAACTATATAACAAATAAAAACAGAAAATGAAAACATTTTGTTGTATTTAAAGCACGCTAGAGTGCCAACTGCCAAGCACAAATTTTGGGTACAAATGATATTTCTTCTATAGTGTACTTCCCCATTGTTTGAATTTCCCAAAAACAAAAGAGCACCAACAAGGTCATTCAAATTATTTACAAGCTTTTTCTTGGGTCCTATTTTTTTTATATCCATGAGTGTCTAGATCAGCTTATGCGCATCTCCACTATTCTCGCAAGACATACCGTTTGACCCTACAATATTTTGATGCCAAGAAAATCCAGGAAATTAATTCCTAGGTAGGTGGCCAGGCCACCATAAATTAAACCCATCCTCTTACTTGCTCAAGGCCCTTCTTGACCACTAGTTACTCTTACTCCATGATGATTTTTTTGAGTTCTTGATAACATCACTTAGAAAGAATAGAAGATTGTTCCGAGATGCTTGTAGGGGTCATAAAGAGATGCAAATATATAATTTGGTCTCCTCTTTTATAAATCACATAGAAACTTTTAGAAATTTTCACAAGTGAGGATGGATTTAGTCTCCTATTTGTTGAAAGCAGAGAGGATGGATGCAGGGCAGGAAATCTTCGTTTCAATTACCTTTGTTTCTAATTCAACAATATTTGGGGTAGGGTTTCGAACCTGAAACCTCTTAGATACGTACATGATGCCACTAGAGCTATGCTCCTTTTGGCTTTCCTTTCAACTACATTGGTTTCCCTCTTGGACAAAACCCAAAACCTCATCCTTAGGGAACCTAAAAGTCAACAAGCTCACATCTAAGCGGGACAAGTAGGAATATTCATATTTTTTAAAAGGAAGGTCACTCACACTGGCCCAAATTAGTTTCATTGAGTGTCCCTCTCCACGGAACATCCTTTCCAAAGTTATTACCAGTGTAGAGAAAGATCCCTCCTCAGGGCCATGGATGTCATCTTGTTAAATTGCAATGGGCTGCTTTTCCTCATGCTTTCAAAATTGGGGCTCAGGGAGAGAGGAACAATGCAGTTTGGTCAAATGGCACACACTCAACTAACTATTGGTTCGTCATCTCACTAGACTCGTGATATGTCTCAGAGTTGTTAGCAAATGTAGGACCATAAATGTGGATGTGAATATTTGGGATCAGAGACTACAATGACCGGCCCATCTTTCCTACTCCACAAGGATTTTGCTTTTTTCAGCCGCTGTTATCAAAACTTTCTATCTCTATAACAAAAACTCTTTTGTTTAAAAGCTTTTCAGCCCAAATAACAGTTTTCACCTTTGTGTGCCTCTAAAGGTTTGAAGGTGAGAGGAAAATTACACAAATATTTAAACACTAATGTTACAAGCTATTCAAGAGAGATCCAGCTTTAGAAAATGGAGAAAGAAGAGTTTTGTCCGAAATCAGTAATCCTAGCATGACTTCCTTTATATTAACTGTCAATCAAGATGAAGAATGATTTACCATCAGTTGTGATGAAACATTTTGAGTAATTGTACCTCATCAAGGTGAAATGCGGGGAAGAGACATGTGACTGCCAAGGGAAGAGGGTGGAACCCATGAAGAGGTTGGGGAAGGGGGAATGAAGAGGGAGGAAAAGAGAGCATGAGTAAGCCATCAATTTGAAACAATTTCATATTATCAGCTTGTTTTCATTTTTCAGCAACAAAGAAACTAGTAGATAATAGGTTCAATCCATGGTGGTCACCTACCTAAGAATTAATTTCCAATGAGTTTACTTGATAATGAAATGAAGTAAGGACAGACGGTTATCCCATGAGATTAATCAAGGTGCACGTACTCTAGCCTGAATGCATACACTCACAGATATCAAAAAGAAATTAACGAAAGCTAGAAATTACTACTTGTCCAACCATAAGCCCACCATCCAATAAACATGAGAAGTAGACTCTTTTTTTACATCCATAAGCGTCCACATCAACTTGCACTCACCTCAATTATTCTCATTGGATAATCTTTTTTTTTTTTTTGTAACAAGGGTAACCACGCCCATCCCAAGGCCAGGTACAAATTAATATCACAAGTGAGTCTCAAAGCTCACTAGATTAGAGCTGTTCAAAAACCGAGCCAAACCGAAAAACCGAACCGAACCGAATTTGGTGTTCGGTTCGGTTATTTAAAAAACTAATCTGTCTTCGGTTCAGATATTAAAAAAATCGACTATTTCGGTTTGGTTTACGGTTCAAGGTATAAGAAAACCAGAAAAACCGAACCGAATAATTATACACATTTTTTAGATGAAAATTTAAAACATACCCAACTAATATTTTTAGGCCCATCCCAATAGTTGTATCTTTTCCCCAAATCCAGCAAGTAATTATTTTAGGCCCACTATTATACTTTTTCCCAAATTCAACAAATAATATGTCCTCTCAAAACCCTAATCTTAATCACTGCCGCCGCTTCTCTATTCTTTTTTCATCTGAAACACTTTCTCCCTCACACCGACTAAACCTCTAAAATTGAAGAAATTATATTTTATTCCTTCTTCCTTGCACATCATTGTACTCAAAGAATCACATACCATAACCATGGTAGAATTTCTATAGATTGGCACGACTTTGGGTTTCTAAAGTTGAAGGACTCTTTGTTCATGGTGGAAGTCATCCTTCGCGACAATGACTAAGTAGAATAAAGAGAAGTCGTGCAGTGGAGAAGCTCCAAGAGATCGCATTTGATGCGATGTTCTACTCGATGCGCAACTCTTCTCTTTTTTCTTTTCCTCCGCTTATCTTAAAAAGAAAAAACTAAAAGTCGGTTTAAAACCGAACCGAACCGTGGAAAACCGAAGGTGCTTGGTTCGGTTTAAAATTCAAAACCGAAGTTTTCGGGTTTTTTTGGTTTATAATTCTATAAAACCGAACAACTCGGTTCGGTTCATGGTTCGGCTGAAAACCGAACCAAACCGAACCGTGAACAGTCCTACACTAGATAATCATTTGACCATACTATATTCCAAGGAAACTTGTAGGATGGGAAATCCTAACTTAGCCCTCACTTTTTTTATTGTCCCCTAATGAACTCTTAGATCAAACAGAAGGGAAAGATGGAAAACCAAAACCTAGACTAACATCTTTAGTTTCTTGCCCACAAATACATAAATAAACCAAATAGGCTTACACCACCCCACCCTCTCATACACACACAACTCCAGCACCTCCCTCAGAAGTCGGACCAACTTTCGTACTCAGTACAAACATGGGACTGAGGATCTTCAAAATGTAAAGCTTCAAGGTAAATATTTAGACATTCTGGCCTAGGGACGGGCGTGGTTACCCTTGTTTCAAAAAAAAGGTAAATATTTAGACATGTCAATCCCCATCACAATCTTCAAGTTATTGTCCATTAATACATTAAAGCCAAATTGGAAAAAAATTCACTTGCGGAAGTTTGTACTTGCGACAAAGGTAAATCGTTCCCAAATAAAAATGCAAAAGTATTATATGATGGAACATACCAAGGCGTAAAAAGAAAATAAAAACAGCAAACAGTGTAAATTGCTAAAAGTTGAAGAGGGGTAAAATCTAAAAACAAATAAAACATATAAAAAGTTGACAATATATATATATGGTGTCAATTCCATACAAACCATAAGCAACGAACCATACATCGTACATCTACGATGAACTTAACAAACACATTGTCGAACTAGGCACAGCCGCACAGGATTGACTTTATACAGATAAAGCCAACAAAAAGCATGAACTCTAAGGTGGGACTAGAATTCCTATTTCCTAATTAGGAAGACTTTAATTTCTATTGTGATGAACTATTTGAACAATGGTTATGCTGAGATAAGAAGGTTCCCCTCATAAACGGCTACAAATGCAAGAAACAAAAACTTCCAAATTAAGATACTAATTCCCATACAAGGGAGCTAAATGCAAACATGTCATCGCTAAAAACTAAGCAACTTTCCCAACTATGTAGCATTTCGAAATGATAGTTTCAATCTATGGTGGCCACTAACCATCCTGGAGTGACTCAATTGGTCAAAGACGGTCTTAGGGTGCATAGCGTGATGGATTCAATCCATGGTGGCCACCTACCTAGGAATTAATTTCCTACGGGTTTTCTTGGCATTCAAATGTTGTAGAGTCACGCGGTATGTCCCGTGACATTAGTCGAGGTGCGCGAAAGCTGGCCCGAACATTTCAAAAAAAAAAAATTATAGTGGCCACTTAACTAGAAATTAATTTCTTCCGATTTCTTTGGCATAGGGTAAGGTGCTAAGTACGGTGGAAATAGTCAAGTTGGTCGAGACAGTCACAGACATAAAAAGAAACAACTATGCAGCATTTCACTTCTATAATCCACACAGAAAGAACACGAAAGCACATATTTGTCAACCCGAACCGAAACATACCTCGGGGCTAGACTTGGCCTGCTTCTGAGACAAATCAAGCTTGGATTTCTCCAAGGTAACAGAACCAAGGGAACCGAATTTGCCTTTCATAACAGGACCAGCAGAGGAGGAAGAAGAAGTGGCCGCGGCGGCGAGAGATGAAGCTACGAGGCAACGCTCCAACAGAGCAACGGAACTCCCATCGGAAACATCAGCAGTGAAGGCCTTGACCACCAGAGCCGGTCTGGTTCGCTGGCAGGGACTGAACTTGAGAGCCGGCGGCAGCCACAGCTTGGTGGCTCCGTTGGGAAGCTGGGTGTTGATGGGCATGATTTGAGCCGTCTGGAACACCGCGTGGGACATTTTCGGCTCTGGATAACGATCAATCAATTGCAGGTTTCCCCTAAATGCTCATCGGAGATTGAATCGCAGAGGAAGATGAAGGATTCTGAATTCTCTCTCTGGAATGGGGGAATTTAGAGAGAGAAAACAAGAGGAGAGAGAGAGAGAAGTTGGTGAAGAAGGGGTTTTATGGGATTGAGAACAGCCGCCTGCGGAAGGGACGATGATGAACACAATCCGAAATGGAGATGGACTCGCTGAGTTGACTCGGACTCGGGCCGAGTTAATCCATGGGCCCAATTGGCAATTGGGCCGGGCCTTATGTTATAAAAGTAATTAAATTTTAAAATATTTGTATTCAAATTAATTAGAAAAATCATATAACAAGTTAATGACTATATTTATTAATAACTGTATTTGTAATTATTTTCTACAATTCATTAGGGGTGATTGGATTGAGTTTAGGAGAGGAGAGGAGAGGAAGAGAAAATGAGATGATTTGAAATGATAAAGTATTTATTTGACAATTGGTGTTTAAGAGAAAATATTTTTTATATTAATTTTTATTGCAATAAAGTTTGATTTAAAGTTTGAAAAAAATATATATATTTGATGGGATGTGAAGAGACCTTGTAGAGGAGTTGAGAGAGATTGTTATGTACAAAAGAATACCCTTTTCCCAACCCTAAATCCAATCATCCTCTAAAGTTCTAAGGCTAAATTTTCTAAATCCATTTTCCATTATGCTTTTTAACTCACATTTTTCAATTTAGGGGTGATTGGATTTTAGAGTTTGAGAGAGAAGAGAAAGAGAAAATATATATTAAACTGAGTGATTTGGAAGGATAAAATATTTACTTGGAAGTTGGTGTTTTAGAATGAAAATGTTATAAATATATATATATATATATATATATATATATATTTTTGGATTTGTGTTTTAAGAAGCGATTGGATTTAGGGTTGAGGAAGGAGAGAGAGGAAATTATTCCAACCCCATATTTATTTGTTTTGTTACGTAACAACTTCTCTAAATTTCTCATCTACTTCTCACATCTCATCAAACATATTAAATCTTATGAAACTTCAAATCAAACTTTATCACAATAAAAATTAATAAAAAATATATAAAAAAAATCATCTCTCTTAAATACCAATTCTCAAAAAAAAAAAAATAATAAATAAATCAAATACAACCTTTCTTTTCAAAACAGAAATCTAAAAATAAAAATAATAAAAAAATCCAAACAAATATTTATCTTTCAAACCACTTAATTTCCTCCCCATTTCACCCCTAAATCAAAGAATGTGAGTTAGGAGCAGAGTGGAAAATGGTGGGAAGTTCCATTGCCGGATCTTTGGGCTTTCCTTTGTTCGTTGAACCCAATCGCAGCAGCGCCGTCGATCTCCTCGCAACAGCCGCTTCTCTCCGTCTCACCCACCTTCTCCGCCGCCGTATTACCCATCACATTCAGCTCACTTCCTTCCCTAAGGTACTCTCAATTTCTCGATCTACCTTTTCCAATTATGATGCTTTGAATGAACCTTTTGACCTCTGTGTTGTGAAGTAATCTTGGATTTTCCAAGTTTGGATTATAATCAGATTTTTAGGTTTCTTGATGACCAGTCTTGCAGCCTTTTGAATTGAAATCTTGGGTTTTTCTTTATTTGACTGATGACATTTGTAGTAGCTGCCGAGTAGACATTATATTGAGGAGTTAGGTTGGATTTGATTTAGTTTTATGAGTTATATTGAGGAGTTAAAATTTGAAAGTTGTAGTCAAAAAACTCGTTTGGATATAATTTTTATGAGTAGTTATTTTTAGTAGTTAATAAAGAAATGATTAAAAATGAATTGTTTAGATTGATTTGAAATGAATGATTAAAAATGAGTGGTTAGAAATGATTGAGCAGTATTATAAATAAATTATTAGAAATGAGAGTTATTTTTAAAAATAAAAATGAAGAGGAGTTAGTAAAAACTTGTTTGGATGTAGGTTTTCAGAAAAGAGTTAATAAATCCCAAAACTAAATCCTAGCTAAATATGTCGAACAAAACAGCCCCGTTCTGTTATGACTGATGACATTTATAATCTTAATTTTTTAATCTTTGTTTATTGAAGGCCTTATTTTGAATTGAAATGTCTCTATAAGGTTATTCAATGTGTTTTCACTAGTTTAGATGGTTTCTGACATTCTGTAATGATCATAACATATTTGAAACAGTATCTTATATCTTTATCTTTGTGATTAATTTCTTTATTGTAACACTCTATTTTAACTATCATGGGGTGGTTTAATTGGTAAAAGAGGGTCTTGGAATGCATGAGGTGATGAGTTCAATCCATGGTGGCCACCTACACTAGTCGAGGTGCGCAAAAGATGACCCGAACTAAAAAAAAAACTAATACTCTATTTCTTTTCTGGCAGAAACTTGCTTCTCTTATTGACATCTCTTCTCAAGCTAAGGTTACATGGTGTCCAAGAGCTCTCCATTTTTCTGGCGATGGGGAAACTGGGAATAGCCCAAAAAATGAGTGGATGTCTCAATGGCGAAATAGGGATCCACAAAACGATAGAAAATGGACCAGTATTCTCTTTGGTGTTAATATTTTGTGAGTTTTACTGTTAGCCATTTTCTCTTTGATATAGTTCATATGAACAGTTCATAGCCATATAGCTTTATTTTCTTCAGAGCTTTCTTTTGTTCTGTCGCGTCGAAAGGAAAGCTACTTCAATGGGGAGCTAAGGTGATATTACTATAGAGATTGTTTTTGATAGATTTATAAATTTTTAGGCCTTGTTTGGTTTGCGGGTTGGGATCCACATTCCCCGGAATCCAGTACCGTAATCAAATTCCCCGGAATTCTTACATTTACCAAACAATTGATTCCAAACCCTCGGATTCCAAACGGCAAACCAAACAGGGTCTAAATGTGTTTGTGGGATGTTTACATAATTGACTTAGAATTCGCAGATAAATGGTTTAATTGATCAAGGGCAATTGTGGAGGCTAGTCACGTCTTCATTTTTACACGCAAATGTCGGGCACTTGCTGGTAATATTTTGTGCGCCACAAGTTGCATTGTTTTTGTCTTCTTCAATGACTCGAATCAACTGTTGAATTTATATTCTTGCAGATTAATTGTTACTCTTTAAACTCTATTGGTCCAACAGTAGAGAAAATCTCGGGTACTCGAAGATTTCTTGCAGTGTACTTTGCCTCGGCGATTGCAAGTACAACTCCTAATCTCAACAAAATATCCATGATGTTATTAAATAAATATCTTTTGACTCGATCATTTCACAAAAATCAGGTTCATACGTGAGTTATTCGTTCTGCAAGGCACCTTCTGTTGGCGCATCAGGAGCAATATTTGGATTGGTAAGACTCCTCATTTGCACACTTGATTTGTGTCAACTCTAATGACTAGTCTTGTCATAAGTTGGATAAATATGGAGAAAAAAAGTTATACATGTTAGGTTTAAGCTTTTTTATAAATGTTCCCAAGTATTTTAAATTTTAGTCTTTTGATTCAGGTTGGATCATTTGTTGTGTTTGTTGCAAGACATAGAAAAGTTTTTGGTAGTGGCAATGAAGATCTGAAGCACATCGCACTCACAATAATCCTAAATTTGGTACATTTCCCAATTTTCTTTCCTTTATCTATTTTTGTTTATGGTTTTCTAATTATCATAGTGTGGAAATGAAAATAAATAAAATTATCACATTAGCGTTAAATTATGAGAGTACCAAAAGGGTTGGTGACGCGTTAGTTTCATTGTTTGATGGTAATCCAGTTCACCACCACGGTTACGCGTTAGTTTCATGAAAATCGGTATTTAGCTTTCATTTATTTGAGAGCAGCTGCACCTTGGATTTGTGTCTCCCCTAAATTGTACTTAAAAAGGAAATTTGAGGAACGCACTTGATTCATTAGTTGACTTCAATCAGGGAGATTCGTTAGAAACCTCCTCGAGCACCTAAAATTGCCTCTCTAATTACTATTCTGTAAAGCTTAATCAGTTAATTGACATTTAATTTTTTGTGTAAGAATAACATCCATGTCATTTGGCTTGCAGGCTATCGGGATAACGTCTAGAGGCATTGATAACTGGGGACATGTAAGTTTGAGTGTAGATGATATTTGTTTATTTATTTTCCCCTTGAAAATTACTTAATTTCAGTTAGTGATGCAACCATCCTGGAGTGGACTCAAGTGGTCAGATAGGGCTTTGGGATGCTTAAGGTGATGGATTCAATCCATAGTGGCCACCTACCTAGGAATTAATTTCCTACGAGTTATCTTGCCATCCAAATGTTGTAGGGTCGGACAGTATGAACAGAATTTATATGCATCAAGAAATAGACTAAAAGGGACAACCGTAACATGTTTTCATTGTAATGATTTTGTTAGTGTTATATTTTTTAAAGAGTATTATAAACTAAGTAGGTTGTAAGGTCACTTCTAGAATTGCTCCAATGAAACCTCTCATTTGAAGTAAACCCAACAATTTCCTGATACATATCAACAGGGTTTAGTTTTTGTGAGTTCATGGAAATAGATTTGTGTGATCATTTCTAAATTAATCTGATCATGTGGAAAGAGGTGTAGTTAGAAACATTAACTGTCAAATGTTGCAAAGTTGCTTTGTATGTGTAGTTGTTGTTGTGATTCTGCATCTGACTTTATACCATTGATATCAGTTTGGAGGATTTGTAGGTGGGGTTGTAACATCATGGCTTCTTGGACCTGCCTGGAAGCCGGAACCTTCTTCTTTCGACAATGGCCGAAGAATATTTATCGACAGGGCTCCAATTTTTTACCTCATCAATGGGAGAAGAAGAACATAGATTGGATGGCTTTGAGTATTATTCAACACTTGAAGCTGCTGTATCATGTTTGTTCATATGATCTGTTGTCAAAAGAGCTTAGGAAAATAAGAATGAATGATTTTGACCACCTACTTAGCATTTAGGTGGTTTCTTGTTAACCAAATGTTGGATATTCACTTTATCAAAAAAAAGAAAAAAAATTGTTCATGTACTTCTATTCAAATGTAAGTAAAAAGGATTTTAGTCTGAGTCTTTTGTTAGTAAACTTGTTTACATTGTAATTACCTTTAGTTAAAAAAAATAATGAAAATCAAGAATAGTAAGTACAAGTTGCAAGTAATGTTCATATGCTTGAATTCTTAATCATGTTTTCAAAAGTGATCTTAAAAACTAAGAAGGAATATGTTGAATCTAAACTGAAAAATAAACAGATTAACCCTTTATAAGTTGAAATAAAGTGTTGATTGATTTAGTTCAATTTATTCCAATCCATTAATTTAAGATTTTGGTTTGACTGAAGATTTAACATGGTATCACCTTAAAATATTTTACATTTCTAAAAAATTAAACTTTTGAATTTATTGATAATTTAACATAATTCACAAAAAATATAAAACTTTTTCGATGAGATCTGTATTGACATTTCAAATATTTTGTTCACTTTAGAGTAAAAATTTATCGTTTGTCACTTTTTCGTAGGTTATGACATTCGAAAATAGTAAAAAGAAAATGTAGTGCATTTATTAACTATAAATACTTATTTTTGTTACAATAACATATTTATTAAAATAAAAGACTTGGAAATATATAAATGAACCTTGGCTATTCGCCTTTAGTTGTTTAGGTAAGAATATAAACTAATAATCTATAATTTACTCAAAAACTAACAGAAAGTACCATCAATACCTGAATTCAAATATATGGTGAATTCTGAAATTTAATTATATAGATGAGAGATACCTGAATTCAAGATATACGAAAGTATCATCAATACTCCACTTTATATATCGATCCTCCCATCAATTTATGTATACTTGAAAAACTAACAGAAACTATTAAATTTTTACCGTTTAGAAAACAAATAACTAAGCCCCCGTTTGATAACCATTTGGTTTCTTATTTTTTGTTTTTCAAATTTAAGTCTATTCTCTCTCAAATTTACTACAATGTGCTCCATCTTTCCTACCATTTATCCATCTTTCTTTAAGAAAGTAGGAGAA
>JBBMEF010000021.1:2160194-2198335 GCA_037832685.1 Sicyos baderoa | reverse complement strand
CAAAAGTCTACATTTAATAAAGTATAACAATAAACATACGAGCAGACATAACGATAATGTTGATATTACATTGTATACACCTCAAAGTCGAAGCCAAATAGCACAGCGGTTACAAGATATTAAATCATATGGTATATTTAAAATTAGACAGTGTTGTCATTCTGTGAAGAAAACATATCATAATATAATATAGAAACATGACTAAGTAGATTGAAAAGTGATTTTCTACAATATGATATGCAACATAGTGGAATATAAAGTTAAAAAATGTACATAAATGATAGAACATGAAATCAATCATACCATATTGAACAATTTGAGACATCTCGGGAGACGATACACGAGTAAAGAAGAGTAACCTTCTGACAATGATAAAACAATAAGAGACATCGAAATAAATTGAAATGGACAGGATATACCGTTCTGTCGAAACTGGTGGATTGACGGATTCTGGAGGCGACCGAAAAGAGATAAGAGAGCACGAAATTCAGACAAGAAACAAAAATGACAGACCGAAAGATGAAGGAGGAGACATGAAACGTAAAATGGAACGAGAAAAAAAAAAAAATTTGGAGTGCACACATGAGAAGCTCATCCAATTGTAATGATTGTTGTTACTTTGTGGGGATTGTAATGTTGAATGAGTATAAAATTTAAAAAACAATTGCAATATCATTGTGACATAAGGGATTTTGTGTACCATATGAAACCCCAACTAAATTGATTTTTTTTTTATTATTAAAAAGACCCTTCAACTTCCATGCATCTGCTCCACTTCCATTCCCAACATCTATTATGATCAAACTTATTACCATTACCATTATCATCTATTGTTAGTTACTATGGTTTTAAAACTCTTCACCCAAGTAACCCCTATTTCCGTGGAATTTTGTTACGTACCAAATTTTTTTAAAATTAAAATGTCATGCAAATATGAAACAAAAAGGAGTTTTGTGAAAGGTATAATATAGACAAAAATATTATCTCTCCCATCAAATTTGGTTTACATGTATTTAAAAAATTGAAAAGGATAAAAAACTAGACATTCTCTTGAATAGTTTCTCAAAAAGTAGATATTTAGTATCATTTCACTTATTTTATTTTATTTTTATTTTATTTTGTGAAAAAAAATCTCTTACGACAACAGAGGTTGGTAAAATGTTTTAATATAAATAATAATATTTTTATTCTTTAATTTACCTAATTTATTATAAAAATATACCTTATTTTAAGTTAATGTATTAATTTCAACTATCAATTTCTAATAATTGATTCAAAATAATGATAATAGGTAGATGAAAAATAAAAGAAAAAAAAAAAAAAATTGTTTATGAAACAATCTATTTGTTAAAAATTACAAAACATATTTTTAAATTATGAAAATGTAGTGTATGTAACCATAAGCAGCTTCAACTTTTAAATGATTAAAAAAAATTACAAATTGTTGGAGGGAGACAACAAATCTTACATAGATGACTTACTACTCTCAAATAATAGAGGATTAATTACCACTAAACAATAAAATCACTATATCATTAACTCTTCCAATTTCAATTTAATGAATTAATACCCGTAAAAGTTGTTAAATGTTACAATTAACTTCTTCTTATAAATTAAAAAAAAAAAAAAATTGCAAGGTCGTTTTTCAATTAATATATGGACCAAATTTTTTGAACAACACATTGTTTCTTCTTTTGGTGGAGATATCGACATTGGAGTGGTTATTAATAGAGGGTTCGGTTGGATCTCTTTGGCATGATATCATTACTAACCTTATTTTGGTGTAAGAAAAATATTTTTGAAAGAATATGGAACTCGCGAAAGCTAATCAAACAGTCACCAATAATAATAAATAAATAAATAAATAAATAAAAACTATGAGCTTCTTCCATCGTGTTAGATTGGAGAAGTTTTATTTTGCTTTTTATACTTCTTGCTTAGCTTAGCTTTTGGAATGAAATAGTATCTTTTTTCGAAGAAAAAAAAATGATAAAATTAAAAATTCAATGTGGTAATTGGTATAAGTACTCTAAGAGTGGTTTGGGTAATTTTCCTCAAAACATTTGTTTATATATATATATATATAATTTCTTTTTTTTTTTTTTTTTGAGATTCAAGACATTTGTTTATTACTACATGATACATATTCACATATCGCTGGTTGAAATGTTGATTTTTGCTACCTAAAATATTGATATGTAAATTTAGAATAGCCTTCACGAATGAGAAATCATGCAAAACACATAGATGCTAAAAAAAAAATATGAACAAAGAGGAAAAACTATGGAGAAATAATTATTGTACAAAAATCATGAAAATATCCATTCAATGGGATTTAAGTTATTTTATTTTATTTAATCTCCCTATTAAAGCTAACACAAGTTTTAATTTGGTAATTGACTACATCGAAACATAACATAACTATGAAATTTTGAATTTAAAATAAAATTCTTCATGGAGTATATGGTCGCTGATTTATTATATTATTGTAACAAAAAAAAAAGTTTAGTAAGTTGGTGTAGGTTCAAGAGGAGCAGGTTGACCACATATGGGAGGAATTTGTTTTCCAGTAATGATGGGTTTAATATTTGAACATTGAGAAACAATCGGCCCTTCGCTTCCGGTGTAAGTGAGATCAATATCAGCAACTTCGGTTCCGGTTGACCACATATGGGACAATATTCTTGGTCTATAAGGACGGGAGTACTAACATTAACCATTTCAATATTTTCAAAATGCAAGTCAGTGGCTGGGTATCCCACCGCAGAATCTGGCCATGATTTAATCCGAACACCATTTGTAGTACTGATTAGTTTGCATCCTTTCACTGTGACTCCTTCCACGGCTTCTTCATTGTTGTACTTACCCAAGCTTCCAATGGCAATGCCATGTCCTGGCCCACAAGTGACATTACTAATAACTATTTGCTTGACACTATATCCTACGGACACACAATCATCTCCAGTTGCGATTTTTGTATTCATAACATTAACTTGCTCTGAATGTCCAATATGAATTCCATCAGTATTAGGGCTATCCTCTGGTGCAGTAATTGTCAGGTGGTCAAAAGTAAGATTCTTGCACCCCATTACATTGATATGAAAATCCTTACTATCCAATGAAGTTATATCCTTCGCAATTGAATTGGTGAGGAAATTAAGCTTCAAATTCTACACACAAAAGAAAGAAAGAAAAAATAGAGTTAAAATGTACATGTTAATTAAGACTACGTGTCTAAATTATAAATTATGTACGATGTTAGACCATTCACAAAAATCTCATATAACTTATTAAGCATTTACCATGGGAAGCTTGGTACATTCTTTCTTTTGGTGACAATCATTCTTTGCCCAGCCTGCTTCTCCCGGTGCCCGACAATGTCAATTTATCGACAGTTTCCAAAATGAGCATTCCTTCTCCTTCCGGACAATGGAACTCTTGCAAGGGCCTTTGAGGTAAGATTGACCTAATTTGTAGATTCCTTTTGGAATCAATATTTTACGCGGAGTCATCGATGCACATGCTTCTTTCCATACCGTCACTACAACCTGTAAATTCAATTCTAGTTCAAATAAATGATTCTTTGTATGTATATACATTAAAAAAAAATTATCAAACTAATAAATACTTAGTGGAGTAATATCTGCATCAGGTTTGGCACCAAATTTAGTGACATCAAAAATGCCATCAGCGGGTTTGGCAGTGTATAGATCAATAAATACTTACAAGGAGAAAAGCAATATTATGAAAAGGAAAAAGAAAGAAAAAAAAAAACTTAAATTTTATTGGCTGTTATTTTGCCAAAGACTAATGAGAGGTTGAATAAAAAAGATCAATGGAGAGAATGACTTTTTCTCACGCTCCAAACACTTTATTTGTTAGAAGAACCTGCATTGCCACATGAGCAATAACAATTTAAAATAGCAACCATAAATAAATAAATAAATAAAAAATTACTTCATTGTTTTACTAATTAATAGGTGGCTCAAATATTACAAGATTAGTTATGTAATTTTTTCAAATTTAGCGATCTACTGACACAAAGTTGAAATAGTATTGTTTTACTTGGATACAAAATTAAATTTTATAGGTTATATCAAGATTGTATATTTTTAATAAGAAAAACCTTCTCTTTTTTTTCTTTTTTGAAAATAGGCAAAGAATCTTTTTTATATACAAAAAGTAAACATTTCATTAATAATATAAATGTGTTATAAGACTTTTTTTTATAATGAGATAACACGAATAATGAAAATAAGTTTGTAGAAATATTATTTTATTAAGATATTAAGAAAGTTAATTTTCAAATCATTATCGATATTTTCGTTATTGTTGGTAGAATCTTGTCATGTCAAATAAAATTATAACCAATCCACTAAAATTGATGGTAAGAGGTTCCTAGTCGAACTCAATGAATCATGGCTTTCTTTTTAAAAGTCTTTTTAGTTATTAATAGAATTAAATCCTTCATATATTTAATGACCGATGTACAATTATCTAAATATTAACCTATATTCATAAAAAAACAAAACAAATATAGTAATATAAGAATGACATTTGTGATTTTAGACATTTAACATTTTAAATATTAAAAGATTTTTATTGTCGTGATTACCCCAGCCTATTTTTTAATTAATAAGATATCAATTACATGTCAATGAGAAAATAGTTTAATTATGAATTCAAATATTACCTTACCTATTATTGAACGAAAAAAACAATAATTCTTGAGAATAAAATATTTGATCTATTTCCCATAATCGTCTGTCTAATGTAATTGTGTGTTGGATGAAAAAAAAACTCATAAATAATGAAATCTTATCTTAATTTCTTGGAAAATAGAGAATTTACCTTTTTTTTAAGGGAGAAATAACCTATACTATTTTATTGTGAGAGATGAAAAAAAAAGAGTGGGCATGTAATATTTGATGAATTTTATATGTTTATTATCTAATTACATTTAAAAATTTGTCTTGAAAATATACTCAAAAAAAAAAAAAAAAGTATTTAAAAATTTGAAAATCCTTCCAAATTTGATAACCTTGTCCAGTAAGAGATAATAGCAGAAGAAAACTTATTTAACACTAATTCTAGGTTGTGGGAAACACCAACCAAATGAATGAAGAAAATCCCTACATAAGAAATTTTACAACAATTGCATCATTTCGGTTTTAAATTAATCTTTTCAAGTTGGAAAGTTCTCAACGTTACATCAAAAGGACTATATTTTCCACCTAGCAACTTTGCACCAAATCTATCATCATACTGCAAAACTGGGTAATGAAAGAATGCATGGACTGCATGGAAGAAAGGATCACGACAAACCTGCCGTTACCTTTTTACGAACAATTCTCTTCCTCCGTGATTTAGGTATCGATTCGCCTTCGGAGACGGAGTCGCCACCGGCCTGTTTGAGACCGAGAAGTCCAAGACCAGAAACTATGGCATTCTTTGAAATAAACCATTTCGAGGACGAGGTACCAGCAGTGTCTTCGGAAGGTCGGTTGTAAGCCTTCTGCAAGAGGTCACTTGATTGAACCAGTGGGTCTGCCTCCACTCCTAGCCAAGCCAGTCTTGATCTTTCTCCAAGTTGCATATTCAAAACCCTGTATAAAATTCCAAAATAGCTTAATTGACCATTTTCTACCTAATACTGTCTTCTTGAATAAATTACTCAACACTTTGTTTTTATTATTTGGCTCGTGAGTGTCCGGATTCATAGGAAATTAATTCTAAGATAGATGATCACTCTAGATCGAACCGGTAACCTTTTGGTTCTCCAATACTCAACACTTTGTTTAAACCAAAAATTTTAAGAAACAACTGGCAAAAGTTTAAGGCTCTACACATAAATGTCCTGGAAATTTCACAAGAGGAAAAAAGTTCAAACCTCAATGCAGAGCTGAAAAACAGAGCCACTCCAATAACATCAAAATGATTGATCATTGCTCTGTCAAAACCACATAATAACTGATACCGGAGATTTGCATAGAGCCCGAGAAAAGCGCCATAACCGAGAGCGTTGGTGCTCACAGTTGGAACTGATACAGATAACCTGTTAAACAAGTACACAGATAAAAATCATGAAAAATGAAACATTATGTAAGCCTTTCTATTGCTAAAACCGAATAACCTATACCTTTCCTTCTTTTTCTTGGACAGAAAATTGGACAAACCACCTTGAGCTGCTCCCGCGGTTATACCGACAATGCACAACTCTGCAGCTTTGTAGAAGAACGAATGGATTCTCTTTTGTAAGTCGAATTCTCTCATAGGATAACTTTTTTCAAATATATTATTGGGAAGCTTCTGTAATGTATTTTGCAAATCGAATCGGAATGTATTTCCATACGAACGGCAAGGTGCAAGTGACCAAACAACTACAGCATTGCACGCAGTTACAGTGAGAACATTAATGAGTGCCAGATCCCATTCTTGTTTTATCCTGGAGTCACGACAATACGAAAGCTCGTAAGCCAAGCAAATTAAATAGAGTTATGTATAAAGGTTTACGTAGGATAAAAAAGGACGAACCTATCCTTACGATTCTTTATCTCCCACCAAGCTGAGCAACCAATTGTAGCAGCCTGCTCTAGAAGAAGCCTATAGAGAAAGGCAGGATCTGCTAACATCCTGAGCAAGTACATGATATCGTAAGTTAAAGTTCTTTACCCCAAGAGAGCATACAATCTTTCACCGAAATAAAATTATTGATCATTTACGAAGAAAATTCTAGAGTTGGGGAACGTTAGAGAATTCTTTTTTAAAAACCGGGAAATCAAAGCCTTGCTCCAATATACTCGAGGTAATGACGCATGTCTCAAGGCCAGGCACCAAGAGACATTGAAGGAATGGAGACACAAGAGGTGACTACAAATTTATGCCACAAGTGAGTCGCAAATCTAGGATCTAGAGGGGAACACACCTTCAAAATCCAAGCCTTCGACCAGCGCACTACCCCTTCAAGCCATATCAGAGAAATTAAAAGCATTGATTCATTAATTTCTTTACTAAAGTAAAAGGAAACAAGTAAGGCTATTGGTCCACATATTCGATTCTGATACTAAAGATTGAGAAATATTATCATTGATTCGTGGGTCTCCGTCTAATATATAGTATTCATGTCTACTTTAGCCTAGGAACTTCACTCAGAAAAGAAACCATGAACCAAGTTCATCAAATTTCTTGCATCCAATTGGTGTGCGCTCTCTAAGATATTTTGTACTTGCTCTCCTTTTTATTATTAATGTGACTCCCTTACATGATGATGACAAATCTTTGGCAATTCTATATGATACACAATTTAACAATTTGAAAAACTTTCAAGATATAATTAAGGATAAAAAAATGCCAAGTAAAGCCTTGACCGTAAAATGTAATACCAGCAAAGATTAGATATCTTGTATAACAAATAGATAATTTAGACTTGAACGTTACACTAACTCATTGCTTAGGCTTATGATCTAGATCTAATTTTATGACGCCGATGATTAATGGAGATTTGGTATATCTTCTAAGCTGAGTGCCCCAGTTTTTATCCTTTAAAGAATGGGTCAATAGCATTGACAAAAGAATTGTACATTAGGTTTTATAAGAAAATCACCTGCCAATAAAAGACCGCGAGATTCCTTGAGGAAGTGTTCGTGAAATGAACCGAGTTGTGGTTGGTCTCGCGTTCATTGCTAGAAATTTTACCATTTGAGCCGAGCTAACTAACCCCTGGAATAAATAATCTGTCAGCATCTGGCCAAAGTTCAACAATATTTCCTTTCCTGTTCCGCCAAGAAAAAATTGCAATGATAAGAAAATACACTACCATTTCATAAGCTTGACGAAATCCAGCAGGCAAATCCATCATTGTCTTCTGCCATTCATTTAGAACTGCATCTACGAATTTACGATCAAAAAGCTAGGGCAAAGACAAAGTTAGTGCTAAAATATCACCCATAAACACAATAGCAACAGATTTATTACGAATAAATTGTATACCTCTTCCAGAAATTTCCTTCTCCGAAATAGGCCCCCCTCGTCTCCCTCATCCCCATCATCAAATTCATCAAAGTAATCGTCATCATCACCGTCATCATCCCCGCCATCACCACCACCGTGATTAATTTTCTTGCCAATATCTCCACCACCTCCCCCGAGGGCAGTCTGCAATTTGTTATTACATTGTTTATTTTTTAACCAAACATTTGGAATAAAAAATATGCAATAACTTAACCAACAATATAGGAGAAATGCTTAATTACACCAACCAAACTAGATCACAAATAGAAACTGAAAATTAAAATATTTTTTTTGTTTTAGAAGCACACTAGAGAACAATAGTACTTGAAGGCTAGAGTGTCGAGCACAAGAACATCAGAATAATAACAATAACTTTTTTCAGCCCGGGGCCAGGTAGAAGTATTTTTCAGCCACGTCAAAGATAACAACTTACTATCATTTCCTCAGACAATTCGCATGCCTAGCCATCCTTATACCCACCCGTCTATCTATATGAAAATTTCTTAGCACATTTCCCACAATTTCATATTCCTACGCACTTTCATTAGCTGCTAGCCTTGGCCTTTGTCTATCTTTACGAAATTTTCTTGGCACATTTCCCACAATTTTCTTGGCCTTTGTCTATCTTTACAAAATTTTATTTCTTCATGATTACAACTCTTGCTAGAGAATCATCAAGGTCAATATCTCTCAAAAATGCCGATCGTCATTGCAAATGGTAACTATCCAACCCAAATGCACACAATCTTCAAACTCTAGAAAAAGAGAAAGATTTGGGTGCAGCCAGATGCCGCCGCTTTAAGAACCACAAAAAAAAATCTCTTATAAACAAAAAGAGATTAAAAAACAAAAAACAAAAATGGTGGCAGCATCTTTGTGGGTGCAGCCACGGCTACACCCAAATCTTTGTCGGTCTCCTCTCAAATTCTCAATTTCTTCCATATGGCCTTATTTTTTATCAACCGATTCTTTAATTTTCTAACCGACTTTGCCCTTCTATTTCTTCCGTTTTTAACTTTCTTGAACGCCCTAATTTTCTTCTTTTCTTTTTTTTTTCTCACTTCTGTCCATCAATTAAATGTTCTCATTGTCCTTCTCTGTCATATTTTTTTGTTCTGGCTTTGCCAATACAATTCCATCTTTTTTATTTATTTTTTAGCTTTCTTTCTTTTCTCTGAAACTCTCTTACATTGGAGCTTGGCACGAATCCATGTACATTTGAATCTACTTCCATGGCCATAACTGGACAACTCTAATACCAATTTGATATGAACCGAAATGTATTATAATATATAAGTTAGCTAAATGATAAACCAAGTGTTCGAGGTACTTGGATCCTCCCTATCTTGAAATCATTCTCAAGCCTTAATAAAATCGCCAAAATATATGTTATCCAATTCCATACATGAAGATAAAAACCATAAGCAATGGATTTTGGTGCCATACATCATAGATCATACATCTACCTAAACACTTTTTTTTAATAACCGTGACTGTTTGGGCCATCTTGCACGCACCTCGATTATTGTCACGGGACATACCGTCTGACCCTACAACATTTGAATGACAATCATACCTATAGAAAATTAATTCCTAGGTAGGTGATCATCATGGATTGAACCCTTCCCTTCTTAGTTCCTCAAGGAACTCTTGACCACTAGGTCACTCCATGATCAATAACTTAACACATATTGATAAACTAAAAGGCAATGGAAGACTACGAAGTAATGGATTCATTCCACGGCAGACACTTACCTCGGAATTAATTTCCTAGGTGTTTCCTTACAACCAAAGATAGTAGGGTCACGCACTTGTGCTACGAGAAATTGAGAATAGACGTGCACGGAAGTTGACGGAGACAAAAACAACACACACACTTGTTCAAATCAACTAGGCACAGCAGGACATTAAAAATCTAACAGAATGAACTCTAGATGGAACTGAACTTCCTAGTTAAGAAGACTTGTAATTCTATTGTGATGAAATATTTCAACAATGATTAGATTGAGATAGCACAAAATGCTCTTCCAACTACGAAACATTTCTTTCTTTCTTTTTTTTGATATCCGTGATTGTTCGGGCCGCTTTTGTCCAAAAATAAATGAAACCAAAAACAAAGAACTTACCTCAGGACTAGTCTTGGACTGCTTCTGAGACAAATCAAGCTTAGATTTCTCCAACGTAACAGAGCCAAGAGAGCCAAATTTGTCTTTCATGACAGGGCCGGAAGAGGAAGAAGAGGAGGCGAGCAAGCAACGCTCCAACAGAGCAACGGAGCTCCCATCCGAAATGCCGGGAGAAGAATCGGGAGGAGAAGAAGCGGCGGAGGATTTCACGACCAGAACCGCTTTGGTCATTCGCTGGCCGGGAGCGAGCTTGAGAAGCGGCGATGGCCGCCATGGCTTGGTGTTGATGGGCATGATTTGAGGCGTCTGGAACACTGCAAGAGCCATTTTCGGCCCGATTACGCGTGATCGAATGCTGAGATTTTTCCCTAATTGTTCATGGAGATTGAAGGATTCAAAATTCGAAATGGGGGTTTTGAGGGATTGAGGGATAGCTTGGCTCTGCGGAAGAGACGAAGAACACAATCTGAATTGATGAGTCGACTCTGAACTCGGCACGAGTTCGTATTGGGCCGGATTCTTTCCATGGGCTTCGATTACGCCGGCCCATTGTATTTGCTAACTTTTTTCCCGTTCAATAACTATCCATTAATTTTAGATTTTACTTTTAAAATATTAAAAAATAAATTTTTGTTTTTTAAAAAAAACATAAAAAATCAAGAAGAAATAATAAAAAAAAATTAAAAAAAAATGAAATGTGATATTTGAAAAAAAGAAAAACAGCTATCAAATATTTTTTTTAGATTTTAATTAAAACCCTATTTAATAACCATTTTATTTTTTATTTCTAAATTTTATTTTTTATTTTTCTTTTTGTTTCTAAATTAAAGCCCTATTTGAGAACTCATTTTAATTTTATGTTTTTAAAGACTAAAAACCAAAAAATATATTTGATAAATATTTTTTGTTTTCAAACATCACATTTTATTTTAATTTTTTTAATCTTTTACTACTTCTTTTTTATTTTTTCATGCTTTTTAAAAAACAAAAACAAAATTTGTTTTTAAAAGCTAGTTTTTTTTAGTTTTTATAAATCCTTTAATATTTTTTAGATTGTTTTTAAAATTTTAAAAATGAAAACTAAAATTGATTATATAATATCACATTTCATTTTAATTTTTTTTTTAGTTTTTCACTATTTCTTCTTTATTTTTTCTTGCTTTTAAAAAAATAAAATAAAACTTATTTTTAAATGTTTTTTTTTATAAATCCTTTAATATCTTTAAAATTGTTTTTAAAATTTTGAAAATTAAAATTAAAATTGATTATCAAACCTAACTATTTTCAAAAAATTAAAAATAATTATCAAATAAGTTACCCTACCATTTTTATTTCTTAAAACAAAAAATCAAAATTGAAAAACAATAAACAAACATTAAATAAAAAATTTAAACTAAGCTCAGTGGGGTGTGCCAAGCCCATGTAATAGTGCAAGACAAGGGCGACACTCGAAAGCTCAAAGTAGCAAGCTACTTAATTGGACCTTCCTTCTCTCATAAAAAATTAATTTAATATCATGTGAACCGATGATCAACGTATCAGATATTAAACTGATAAGAACAGATACTATATTTGATCTTAGCCAAAAGCCGAGAAAGGTATGATTAATCACTTGGACTAATGGAGTTTTTATACTGAACATTTGTCACGCTCTTTCATAACCTCACCGATGTGGGACTAAGGTACATGATACGTTCGTTTTTGCCTATTTTTATTCGCCCAATTCCATGTAAATCTTTGATATTCTAATTTTATTTTTACTTGTTAAAGTTTTTGTATTGGTCATATGTTAAAATACAACTTTAGTAGCCAATATATATATTTTAATTTATTTTAGTTTTATCTATAAAAAAATTTATATTTATTTTTTTTAGTAAACTATCATTTTTCTTCCTTAAATTTTGAGATTTAGTTTATTTAAATTTTAAAATTAATGGAAATTTAATTCTAATCTTTGAATTTTTTTTAAAATTTTCAGGAATCTTATTTTAGTTTCTAAATTTTTAAGTTGTTTTATTTCGATACTTAAATTTAGAAGTTATTATAAAAATAATAAAAGAAATTAATTAAATTAAATTGGTCCTTATAAATTTATTTTGGTTATATTAAAATAATTAACATTATTGGGCCTTTTTTTTAATAAAAATACCGATTCTTTCAGGGTTCGAACTTGTGACGCTGGTGTTGAATTTGTTTACAACCAAACAATAAGATCATTGTGCCACAGACCTTTCGGTATTAACTTGATTAGGCTAATTTCAATAATATCAACTTTCAAATTCAATGTAGGGCCAATTTAAGTTTTTTATAAATATAGTGACTAAAATTGAATTTTTTAAAAAAATTCAAGAATTTAAAGGGAACAACTCTCCAAATTCATGAATTGAAATTGGACTTTTTAAAATTTATTGACTAAAATTAAACAAAATTCAAAGTTCATAAATGAAAAATGGTATTTTACCTTTTAATTTTAGTTCATGTGAAAAAAAATTAAAATTATTAACTTTTCTTTAAAAGATTATAGAAATTTATTCGCACTATTGATTTTGTATTACAATTATTAATATTACTAAACCACCTCTCATTACAAAACTATAGAGACTAAAGTCGGAATTCATATCAATGTATCGGATCTTATCTAACTTCACACATAATCGTATTTAGGCAATAGCACTAAATTAGATTACTACCACTTTTAATACAACAACGTTGGTTTAGATCGAAGAATTCAAACATATGATATTTAGGTCGATAATACATGTCAATTACCATTACATTTAAATTTACTTTAACAATGAGACGACTACGGGATAAATTTGGTGCATACACTCCTCGTAAGCGCACTAGGGTTTGGCATATATTCTTGGCCTAGTATTGGCAGATCAACAATCTTCGAGATTGAAATTTTAAAACTGTAACTTTTGGTTGGCTAACTATCATAAATTGTCATAGTGGTTAATAAGATCTTCGAGAATTAATAGGTGATAAGTTTAATTTATGTTAATCATCTATCTATAAATTACTTTCTTACAAATTTTGTTGACATTCAAATATTCTAGGGTGTTAGTTAAATCACAAACACACAATTAATTTAATTGATAAATAAAAGAGAACATGACGTGGTGGTTTGGATTTTTCGCGAAAGCGAAATCTTCACTCTGATTAAGCTAAATGTGTATGATTTCAAAAGGTTGTGCAAATATACATAGTCGTGCTGAATCAAGTTTTGATGCAAGTAAAAGTCATATCCACATGGATTAGTTATTAATATCATGCTTATGCGAAATTAAGAGAGTCGAGATAACAACGAAATTTGTTGTGATGGAACTAACTAAACGAAATAAAAGTAATGTAACTTAAAACTAGGGTAAAACACATTAGAAGAATAATAGGACTTTTCAGAGAGTTTTGTTTAGGCAAAACAACATTAAGCTAAGAAGCGAACAGCTCATGGCTTCTCTTTAACTCTCTCAAGCTCTAAAAGTTGGCTCTTTCAAGCTCCACGTTAACACAACATGCATAATAGTTTGACATCTCGCTATAGCTTCGCTTAGGCGAAATAACTCCTACTTGCCTACTCTCTTACAATGACAACTTAGATACTTATAACATCAAATAGATTCAAAGCAATGTAAAAACAATAGTTCATATTCATTAAAAAGTAACAATAACAATGATTGCTGCAAACTAATGCTAAGGTGAAAATAAACAAAGCAATAAACAAAGAAACAAAGCTAAGAGAAAGTCTGGTCGTAATTGTAAAGACATCAACTCTAACTCAGCTCCAGCTATGCTTTGTCACTCTGGCTAATTACGCCTACGCCTATGATAAATCAAAACTGCTAACACTAAACTACCGCTAAACTAAGGGATTTTGATCGGAAAATGAACTTCGACGACACTCTAAATGGAGGATCTCTCCAAAAAACGGATGACAAACTTCAATTAAGGAGAATGGCAACTATTTATACTTTAGCTTCAGTGACAAGACATGTTCCACGCTCCTAACATATGTTTGCACGATCCCTTATCCCTTTAGGACCACGTCTGACATGCTCTGCTCCACGATCCACGTTCATATCCTCTGCCAAAGCGGTCGGCAAGCGACGGTTGGGATTGAATGACTTTTTCTCGGATCTTCGCACGCATCATTGACTTAGATATTTTCCCGAGCATGTTATTTCGCTGGAATCCATTTTGCCTCAAGCGAAATTGTTGGCAATCCCATCTTTTCGCTGCATTGTGAAATGCTTGGCTGATACCTTCGCTTGGCTGACGCTTTCGTGTGAATTTCGTTTCGCTTGATCAGCAATGTTGTAGACAAACTAGCAAATACCAATTCTTTTTAACCTTAGTATTATGCATACATTCAAGCATATTTCGCTACAACAAACCTCTAAAATGTATACTAATCTGGAAACTAAAGAATGTTTCGCTTAAGCATAACTTTTGGCATGATGAGACGAAATTCAATATTAAATCATTTAATTATAGCAAATTCTTATAAAAATATATTCATTTGAACTACTTTAACTCTCAATTTTTTAGAGTTATTGTAGGGTCATGCTCTATATCATGATAATTGTATTAATTTATTACGTCATGTCATGATATATTATATGAAGATTTGTTTCTTATTGGTATTAAACTATTTCGAAAATTCAAGGACCAAATGAGTTAAATTTGAAAATAAATAAATTAAAATGGGATATTTAGAGTGCATAAATTAAAATGAAAATATTTCAAAATTTATGAATTAAAATAATATTTTAACAACTTCTCAAAAAAAGAAAAAAAACATAAAATGAAATAAGACATAGAAAAAGTGTGTTAAATTATATATTTAGTTAATTATAGAAGTTTGAATTTAAATTTATAAATTTAAAATATTGAATTTAGTCGATGGGAGAGAATTAACAATTTAGTTACTGATCTCTCTCATATATATATATATATAAACAATTTAGTTATTATAATTTTAAAAATTAAAATTTAATTTATATTTGTTGTGCCCTCCCTCCCCCATTTTTGTACCAGAAAAAAATGATTTGATAAAGTTTTAAAAAATAATTCTTATCATTCAAATGGTTGATGAATTAAAGGCATGTTTGGTTTTGAAGGATGGGTTGGATTGAGTTGAGATGAGATGAGATGAGAAGATAAATGAGAATAAGTTTATGTTTGGAAAAAAATAAAAGCAAAAGAAAAACGATAATAAAGTTTTGTTTGATGTGATGGAAAGAGAATGGTTGAAGTTTTTATTTAAATAAAAAAATTGATATTTAATAGCTTTTTTAATAATAAATTTTTTGATGCGATAGAAAGAGAATTATTGAAATTTTATTTAAATAAAAATATAGATATTGAGTAATTTTTTAATATTTAAATATTTAAATAAAAATATGAGACACACGCGTGAAGTTGAGTGAACTTATAAAAGTTCATGTGACAAACTGGCCTAAGTATATTTTGGTGATTTTTGTCAAAAAAAAAAAAAAAAAAAAAAATTGGTGATTATGTATGTACATGTAAAATATGTATATTTTTTTTAAACAAAAACTTCTTAATCCCTAGGTTTGAGGTATATTTCAATTTGATACCTGCATTATAAAATTGAACATTTTTATCCTGATATTTTAATGCTCATTTTTATTTAGTGAGATTATAAAATTGTTAGTTATTTAGCATAATTTTGATATAATTTTGATTAAAATTATGATTAGACTAATTTTAAATTTTAATACATTAATGAAATGATTCTTTTAATTTTTCATATGAAATTATATTTTAAAATAAAATAAATAATACTAAAAGTGAGTATTATTAAAACGTTAGAGTTAAAAACAAAGTTTAAAACTAATATACTGAATTGAAACTAGATTTCAAACCAATAATTAAAAAGGTAATTTTTTTTTTTAGTTTTATTTTTGTTTAATCAATCATTTAATTCCTATTATCATTATTGAACACGAATGTGTAACTTCACATATTTTAATTCGTTGTTTTTAAGAGATGGTTTGTTGATCGAAGACTTAAAAAACTCAAAATGGCTTCCATCAAGTTCTTTTAAAAACTATAAAAGTTGAATTCTAATTTTTCCAAATGACAGTGACTAAATCCCGACTTAAAAAAAATTGTAATAAATTATTTATTTTAAAAAATAATTACAAATGTAGTCAAATTTGAAAATATTTGTATCCATAGTTATAAATAAAGTTGAATAATATTATTAATATTTATTAATACAATATTATTGATTATTAATAAGTATCATATGTTGTTAATATAGTATTAAGTACTCATACAATATTATATATTATTAATATCATATTATTATTAGTACTCATGATTAGGATTGTTATTTGTCTAAAAAAAGTTAATATTTATAATTGTTTTATGAATTTGACTAATCTGTTAAGTTTTCCAAAAAAATATAAGGCACAAATTTAGAATTTACAACAATTGTTAGGTAAAAATCGAGTTTAATACTAAAGTCACAAGTTCTAAGGTTTGTGGTTACCTCCGTCCATTCGTACTAAAAAAAATGAAAAAAAAAAAAGTTTTGAAAACGGAGGGGAAATCTAAAAGAAGAGAGAGAAATAAAGAGAGAGGTAATGTAATTGTCCCTCCCTCCCTCCCTCCCTCCTAACTCCCAAGATTTCAAATTTTGAAAAAGACCCTCCCAAACTCAAAACACCCAAATCCAAAATCCAAAACCCAAATCCCAAATCCCAAATCCCAAACCCAAACCCCTCTTTTTTCTTATTCACTTTCAAACATTCATCTCTCTCTCTATAACCCCCCGCTCCTTCTTCATTCTTTCCTCTCAATCTCCAATCTCTCAATCTCCATTTTTGCTTTTCTCTAATTTCACCATCTTCCCATCAATACCCACTTCCCACATTTCACTAATTGTAAGCTCCATCAACTTAATTAACCCCTCAAACCCTGTTTTTCTGCTCTTTCTTTTCATGGGTCTTGCTTCGATTCCTGTTTTCTTTCTTGCTTTTCGTTTTTGAGCGGTTTTCCTTGCTGGGTTTCAGCTCTTTTCCGGATATCATGATTTTTTCAATGGGAATTTTGTGTTTGGGGGTTTTGTTTGTTTTGGATTCACTTCAGCTACTGAACTATGCTGTTTCTGCTGATTTCTTGGGATATGTTGTAAATTACAAGTGGATTAATTGAGAATCTGTTACACATTGTTTGTGCCACCTTTGGATCTGTGTGTGTTTTGATTTCACTCTTTTGATCTGTAAATTACAAGCTCTTTCAGATTGCAATTCTTTTGAAAGAAAACATGGGTGCATTTTGTTTGTAGTTTCATGAAAGAGTATTGATCCTAATTCATATGATTTTCTACCATCTGTTGAACTAACTGGTATCAGTGTGTGAATTTTGTTAGATTTTGTTGAATTGGTTCATTTGAATGATTGATGCTCTTTATGGTTCTTTCGAGTTTGTTTGGATTTGGTAGAAAAGAGTAGAGTGGAGAGAAGTGGAAATGTTAATGGTAGTTAGATTAATTAACTACTCGTCATTGATTGATATTAGTATTGGTTGTGGTAGTAATTAACTACTCAGTTTGTTGATTGGGGTTAATAGTGATTGGTTAATTAACTACTCGTTTGAAGATGGATTTTAGTAGTATTCCAGTTATAAGTTTGATGTGCAGTTTGATAGAGAGTTTGAGGATTGGTTAAGGATGGTTGTTTTCCACTAAATAAAAACATGGGTTCTATAAGAATCTAGCAAAAACAAACTTAGCCTTAAACAGAGGTGTTATGTTGAATGCACTAATTAACCTTTCTTCCCCTGCAAATTCTTGTCAGTGAAATGTTTGGTTTACTAATCACAATCTGTTTGTTATTTTTTCTCACAGAATGGATGCACTACCAGATGCTATTTTTCAGTACATCTTGTCCCATATGAGCAATGCTCGGGACGTGGCGGTCTGCAACTGTGTATCGAAGCGATGGAAAGACTCGACACCCTACATCAGGAGTCTATATTTTCCTCGCAATTCGTTCGACAATCATTCAGGCGGGTTGAGTCCCGACATGATCATTTGGAGGATAATTTCATCCATTGCCCACTTGGAGGAGCTTATTGTGTATAGCCCCTTTTCGGGTTCTGGTCTTGCATCATGGTTGTCTAGTGTAGGTCCGTCGCTTCGACGTCTCGAGCTACGGATGGATAATTTGGTCGATCTACAGGCTTGTCAAGAGAGCCCTTCCAAGTTGGAATGCCTTAAATCTGCAGCAAATTTGGAGTCACTTAAGTTATGGGGTGTGTTAATGACACATTCACCTAGGTGGGATGGATTTCAAAAGTTGAAAAACCTTGAGATTGTTGGTGCTAAGTTAGAGGATCCTGCATTGAACACTGCTCTTCGCGCATGTCCTAATCTGTCCATCTTATTGCTCCTTGGTTGTGAAGGTTTAACTTCGGTTTCGATCGAGCTGAAGCACTTGGAGCAGTGTAAGCTGGACTTCTATGGCTTGGGGAACTGCTCGCTTATGATCAATTCCCCTAAAATTCAACTCCTTGAAGTTCAAGGGTGTAGTTGGATTCGAGCCCGTGGGACAAGTTCCTTGACAAGTCTTTCAATTGCCAATAATGCAGGTAATCATCATAACTAGAAATCTTGTGAAGACAAGTTTGGTATGATTCTTGAAAGGCTGTCACATCATACAAATATGTGTTCAAAACGCTCAATCGAATGAGCACTTAATTAGGGGGTGTTTGAGTCTTCGTTTACGAGAAGGTTAGGAATACGTGTATGGACCACTAGTTATAATAACCAGTGAGTTGTCCTTGGGGTGGCAGAGTGGTTGAAAGCTTGGGCTTTGAAGGTATGCTCCCTTCAAGGTCCCAGGTTCGAATCTCACCTGTGACATACTCCTTCGATGTCTCCGGTGCCTGACCTAGGGACGGGCGTGGTTACCTTATTTCAAAAAAAAATAACCAGTGAGTTAGACTTAGCCCATAATCCCACATCCCAACTATAATAACCCTCCCGTCTTTTTATAGTAACTCATGTTATAATAAAACTCTTTCTTATAATAACATATCTCCAAACACATATTATCGTAATATCGGTTTATGATAAAAAGAACAAAATGCATTTTGGAGGGTTCGTGTTTTGGGATCATTATACATTCCATAAGCTAACCGTTGCCCCAAACACACCCTTTGTGTTTCTTCCACAAGTTTGTTAGAAACAAGTACCTTAACCCAAAGTTATTCTAGGGCCCTTTTGATATTAATTTTCTTCTTTATCTTAACTGTTTGATTGGAGGGTATATATTCGTTTCTTGTATGGAACCCATAAATAAGGAGAGTCTACAAAGTGGAAGCTTGCAAGTGTCTTACTTTTAAAAGTACTACATTCAAAAGTTATTCCAGACCAACTTTAAAATCCTTGAGATATTTGGTTGACTGTTGTTAGGAATGGGCCTTTTCGGTTCTCCACTTTGTTATGATATCGTCCACCATGGGCATAAGCTTTCATAGCTTTGTTTTTTGTCATCAACCAAAAGTATTCATACCCAATAAACTCATGAATTTCTCCTTGTCTAGCCGATGTGCGACAATGGTCGAATTCCCAACAACTTCAATAGGAATGCTTTTGTTTCTTGTATGTAAAACTTTTATAGGAAGAGCTTGATCAGTTTGCAAGTACATTAGCTCAAAAGTCATTTGAAACTCTTTCCAAAGCTATGATACTACAAGAGATACTAACCATTTTATTTTATTTTTGTTTGGAAACCTTTGACAGGAAGAGTGTACATGGTGGATTTTGATAAGCTTGTTTCATTGGAGTCTCTATCCATAAGAGGAATCCAATGGTGTTGGGATGCAATAAGCAAAATGCTTGAATGGGGGAGTGAAGTGAAACATCTTTACATGAAGGTTGAGTTCACTGGAGACTTTGATGCACTTGAACCCTTCCCTGAAATTGACTTTGTTGAGTTTTTCAATAACCATCCAAAGCTACAAAAGTTTGACATTCATGGAGCCATGTTTGCAGCACTTTGCCAGAAGAACAGCCTTAGAAATGTAAGTAGAAATTAATCATCACGGAGTGAGGTGTATAAGGTGATGAGTTTAATCCATGGTGGCCACCTACCTAGGAATTAATTTCCTACGGGTTTCCTTGGCATCTAAATGTTGTAGGGTCAGACAATATGTCCTGTGATTAGTCGAGGTGTCCGAAAGCTGGCCCTGACAGTCATGGATATCAAAAAAAAAGAAAAAAAAGAAATGTAAGTAGAAATGTAGAATCAATGCCAAACAATACATAACTTCTTGTTGAGATGGATTTCTTTGCTTATTAGTTACATCTGTTGGGGGGGTTCTCAGGTGGATCCAGACTTTGTAATCTCGTGTTTGAAGGAAGTATCGGTTTCGGTTCGATCGCCGTTGAATGCCGAACAGAAGATGAATACGCTCGAGTCGTTGGTTAAGTACGGGAAGAATTTGAAGATGATGGTAATAAAGATTCTTCGGATGAAGAGCAGCCATAGCAGTGCTGATGATTTCTTTGATGAGATTTGCAAGTTTAGATATTTGAACCGCAAGATTGTTCGGATTGAATAAAAGCATAAGTGAGACTCTTTTTTTCCCCTCATTTTTGTTTTTTAATTCTCTGATTACAGGTTGACTGAAGTGATTAACTTGGTTTGGTCATTGTTTTATGAATGAATTCATAACTAATTGCTTATTTGCAAAGGTTTTAGATGGGACTATTGATCAAAGTTGTTCAAGTTGAGGTTGCTTGTGATCAAATAACCTTAATTGGTCAAGTAACCTTCTTTGAATTGTAATATTTGTATTCAAGTAATGCATTTTCTTTATGGAAACAAATATCTTTCTCAACTACCTCTTTCTCTCTCTCTCTCTTACTTTTTTTTTTTTTTTTTTTTTGTTGAGTACAAATTGGAGGAAGGAAAATCAACAATGATTTTCGGGCTCCTGCTCTAAAATAATATGAGAATCAAATACCAATTTTCAGACTTGAACTTGTGTCCGTGGAGATGAAATGGATAAACACCAAACAAGATAATCAACTGTGCAACTGATCTTCGATAATATAATTTCTCAAGTACCTTGTCATGAACAAAATGATAATTGATCTATATACATTCGTTTAGAGCGTGCATAAAAGGCAAGGTTATTGGCTAGAGACATTGTTACACAAAAGACTAATATAATTAAGCCTTATTTGATAATGATTTCATTTTTTGTTTTTAGTTCTTTGTTTTAAAAAATAAAAAATAGTATATATATTTGATAATTAATTTTAGTTTAATATTTTTAAAAATTTAAAATTAAAAAATATATTTGATAACTGTTTTATGTTTTCAATCATTACATTTTGATTTTTTTATTATTTATTCTTGATTTTTTCAAAAAAAAAAAAAATTAATTTTTTTTAGTATTTTACAATTCCTTTAATATTTTAAAAACAAAAACAAAAATTGGTTATCAAACAAACATGTTTTTAAAAAATAAAAAACCAAAAGCAAAATGAGTATCGAACAGGACATTAATGATTACGTGACTATTGAATTGAAGTGCATCCACACCAAACAAGATAACCAACTGTAGCACTAATCCTTGGTATATATCAAATGGTTCTAGTTGTTGTATTGAGGTATGTATGCATGAGTTATGATATTGCAAGTTATGTAGAATTTGCATGTTTACTATGTGACTAGCTATCAAATATAATTAATATATATAAAAGAAAACCATCAAATATAGTTTAGAGAGATTAGATTTGACTTATTATTAGATGATTAAGTTGTCTTTATCAATGTAGTAACTATAGAACTGGTAAATATGATGTGGTGTAAGACGTATATGTTAGGGGTGAGATATGTCATAATTAGATGGCTTCCTAATCCCAACCTATGATAGCTACAAAATGATGTGTTTGTTAAGCAATCAAAATATTTGATAGAATTTCAATTTCAAGATTGCTATATTGCTTCTTTACACCCTCATTTATAGCTGTAAGGCAAAATTGAAAAATCAAAAAACCTCTAAAACCGACATTGGTTCTAACCAAAACCGAATTTATTAGTAGATTTCAATTTTATAATAAGGAAAATCGAATAAATACGATTCGGTTTCAGTTTTTTAAGATTGGCATCTGGTATAAACCAAACTGACATTGGCCATTTATACATTGACCATGAGTTTGAGACACAAATAACTAGACCTAAACAATTTGTATGATGTTATTCTTCGATTCATCTTCTTCCAAGAGAAGATGAATGATATTAAAAAAGAAAAGAAAAGAAGAGATAAATGTACATATCTTATTTGCAATACGTAGATAAAATATAGGGGTTAATGGTAACATTTAACCAAAGTATATGAGTGATCAAATAAAAAAATTAAGGGTCTAATTACCTTGTCACTTTTGTGAACATTGTAAAATCCTTGACCTATTATAAGTAATTTAGAAGTATCTTTGAAGTATAAATATTTTAGAAAGTTGGACAAATTATTTGACATGATAACGACTTGAAATGGCTAAAAGATGATTGTATGAATTAAGTTTGAAAGAATGACATTCAAATACGTTGACTTTCTACTTAACAATATAACAATTTTAATTACTACTTTTTTTCTTTTGGTCATGTTTTTTTTTTTATTATTTTTATGAGTAAAATTTTCCTACACATGTATATGTGAGGCTTAAATTTTAGTTATATGACACAATCCTATGCTATAAAAATTTATTTTATTAATAAAATAATTTAAAAGTAGTAAAATGGAAGAGAGTTAATGAGAAAATAAGCTCTAATTTTTATAAAACTAAAATATCTCTTAACTATTTTTCTTTAATTTTTTGAAAATTAAACATACAATTAATGATTTTCCTGACTTATCTATGAAAAAAATAAATTTCAATAATCTAAAATTTACATTTGACCTATATTTTGAAAAATCTTAAAAAAATGATTCTAAACTTATTTAATTTTAAAATTTTCAGAAAGATTGGAATACTTTGATTAAAAAAGAAAAGTAAAATTCCAAAATTTGAAAAAACAAAATGTCACCCAAACGACAATTTGGCTCTTTCATAAATCCTGTCGCGAAAACATCGCGAGAAAAAAGAAAACCCAAAGAAAGAGTCAAAGGCAAAGTCAAACCCAAAAACATTGAGCCCTAAAAAACACCAAACCCCATATCCAAAGCATTCAAGCTCAAACCCATTTGAATCGGAGAAGACGGCCATGGATCACCGGAGGAGGATGATCGAGCCATCTCTGCTGTTGATTCTGACCTTCTTGGCGGCGGATCTGGTGCGCCCTAGCCACGCGGTCTGGTTCAACCTTCCTTCCACCGGAACCAAGTGCGTCTCCGAGGAAATCCACAGCAACGTCGTCGTTTTGGCTAATTATGTTGCAGTCGCTGAGAATTACACTCACGCGCCCACTATCTCCGTCAAGGTTTGCAATCCCCTTCCGTTTTCTGCTCCGATCTGTCAATTCTAGGGTTTGAAGATCCGAACCTGCTCTGTTTAGGTCAACTTCCAGGTTAACGATGCATGCTAATGGATTTAATTGAATACAGATCTTTGAGCCTTTCTCTGATTTTAACTGGGTTTTTGGTTTTGTTCTCTTGGGAGAATTGTATAGGGGTGTACATGGTCGGGGTCGAGTTTTGGGGATTTTTCGGACCAGCCCAAATTTTAGATTCTGTCCAATCTTATGTATTGTATTAGAGCAATCGAATCCAACCCGACCTATATAATTTGGGTTGGATTGTTGAGTTGTGTTGTTAATCTCCTTTTGTGTCAGGTCAAAGAGGGCATTGGGGTGCATAAGATATTGAATTCAATCCATGGTGCAACCTAGGAATTAATTTCCTACGGATTTCTTTGGCATCAAAATGTTGTAGGGTCAGACGGTATGTCACATGACATTAGTCGAAGTATGCGAAAGCTGACCCAAATAGTCATGGATATAAAAAAAAAAAAAATCTCCTTTTGTATTAAGGCTACAATCATAGTTGTAGATATGTGAAAATATAAAAATATAGAAAAAATGCATGACAATATAGCTAAACCGATGCATGAAAATATAGTTAAAATGATGTTAGTGCATGTTACTTACCAATATGCTAAGAACTTATTTGATTAATTAATGGTACATATATAATATCATTTTTAGTTCGGATTGAATTATGGTGAACAAGTCAAAAATTAGCCAGCAGCAAACCTTACCCAACCCAACAAAATTTATAAAATCATAACCCAACCCAGCCTTGTAGTTTGGATTGGGAAGTCTGAGTTGCTTGAGTTGTCGATTTTTTTGTACACCTCTATAATTGTATTATTCTTGAATATGGCTGAAAATGAATGTTATTTTGCTCGGTGACGAATTCCATCAAACTTGTTTGTTTTTCTTTAAGTTAGTAGACTTACCAGATTTCTTTTCCTTGGTTGCCAAATATTTCCTATTTATCTTTGATTCTTGAGGGATGTGAAAGAATAATCAGAGACATAGCAATTCAGGGACTTGGCATCCAAATATTTCCTATGTTTGGTTTAAAGTTCCATTTATAAAATTTTCTGTTTCAGGTAACATCACCATATGGGAACAACCTGTTTCACAAGGAGAATCAAACGCACGGGCAGTTCGCATTCACCACAGCAGAGGCTGGCAACCATCTGGCATGCTTTTGGATTGATGGCCATCATCAGGGTGGTGGTGATGCTAGCTTACACCTCGAATGGAAAACTGGAATTTCTGCTAAGGATTGGGAATCTGTTGCAAAAAAGGAAAAAATTGAGGTGCGTTTTCTTCTTATGCTGATACGTACACTTTTTCAAGACAAAACAGTAATTCCCGCTCGCCGACTGGGCAGCGAGACTCTCGACTAAGAAATTGTGGGGCATCATAGTTCAAGGCATATCTCAACACCAAGATATGTTGACATCGAGTTGTCATTTGCTGGATGGTTGAAAAAGTATCTAACATCCTTACTTCTATAGTCTATACTATTATAGAACATTGAAGTATATTAATGTTTTTCTGCACGTCAATCCAATTGCAACACGTGCTTTATGTATGTGCCGAGTCCTTCGTTCTTGAACTGTGACGTGGTTAAGATGCCAAGATTAAGATGGTGAAGTTGCTGATCATGCAGCTCAGCTATGATGTTTTAGTTGAAATTGATAACACTAAGTAAGGGTGTTGGAGTATTAATAAGAGAGTACTGGGAATGTTATTAGAATATTAGTTGTGGAGCATTGTTTGAGAATACAAAAAACATTTACAGCCAAAAACTTTATGGCCTGACGAGGGAGGATTGTTGAGAATACAAACACAGTGTAGTCCCATTGGATTTACTAATTCATAAAATAACTATTCAATGAGGGAGTCTCAATGTGGTATTTTGTTTTTTTGTTCTTTTTTTATATCTATAACTATTCGGGCTAGCTTGGGCGCACCTCGACTAATGTCATGAGACATAACGTCTGACCCTATAATAATTGAATGTCAAGGAAACTCGTAGGAAATTAATTCTTAGGTATGTGACCACCATGAATTGAACTATCATCTTTTAGCTCTCCAGACCCTCTTGACCACTAGGTCACTCCATAATGGTTGATGTTGTATTGTGCTCGAGGGGAGGACTGTTTGGAATACAAACAAAGTGTAGTCTCACATTGGTTAAATAAAGGGTAGATCTTGAGTTTATTAGGGAAGACAAACATTTTCATTGGTACGAGGTCTTTTGGGTGAAACAAAAAAACAAAGTCCGGTGGGTTTATAGTTTATACTCAAAGTGGACTATATCATACCAATATGGAGATTCGTCCGTAGTGCTCGCATAATGATAATTACTATACTAGGAAGTTTGTTGAAGTAGGATGAACTTCTTCTCGTAGACTTACCACCTCTGAAATTACTAACTTGCAGGGTGTTGAGCTCGAGCTCCGGAAACTTGAAGGGGTAGTGGAGGCCATTCATGAGAACCTTTTGTATCTGAAGAACAGGTAAATGTATATTAAAATTTCATCATTACTGTTTTGAGTTATGATTTCTTAAATAAATGTATATTGTGAACCACAGGGAAGCAGATATGAGAATAACAAGTGAAAAAACAAATGGAAGAGTGGCATGGTTTAGCATAATGTCTCTTGGTGTTTGCATTTTTTCTTCAGCATTTCAACTGTGGTACTTGAAGCGATTCTTCCGCAAAAAAAAGCTCATTTAAAATAGTAATCTTCTTCTCTTCTTTTGTATTCTGCCATATGATGATACTAGATTTTGTAGACTATGGACTTTTTTAATAAAATTTATCACATAAATGTTTTTATTATGTTTTAGATAATATGAATTTCCACCTCAAAATCAATCGGTAGTCTTATACCCCACCCCCTCTACCAAAACCCAGACTCTCTGCTTTCGGGTTACCCCATTACCACTAAAGCTTGATACCTACCAGAATGAAATGGGAAGAATACTTGTATGTGTTCAGCAAAAGGCAGCTAAAGAGAGCAACCCAGATATCCAACATGCCTCGTGTCATATTGAGAAAATCATCTTGAATTAGATCCAAATTTGTGGAGTGAAATATCCGCTTTGTCTTATTGATTTGGGTTGGATCTTTTTTTTTGTGTGGATCAAATACCCGTGTTCGCTTGGGCGGAGTCCAGATCATTTGCATTTGAGTTGGATCAGGGAATAACTCACCTATCTAATTTTTATCTTAGCAAACTCATTAGTATTACCTTAATAGAAAATCCCTTTCAATTAAGGGTGGATAGTTGCTTATGATATAGAGTCATACTATAACTCAATTTACCATTTCAATTCAATCCAAACAACACAATCCCAATCCATATCAACACAATCTGCTATTCCATTCAATCCAAACAGCACTAATTTTTTTCTTAATCCAATTTACTCATTCTCATAATACAATTTTTATAGATATACATGAAAACTATTAATAACTCATGACTTAGGATTAGAATTATATGTGGAAAAACATAATACTCATGTAACATATATGGACAAAGATTCTACTATTCTTTTTGGATACTAGATTTACTTTCAATCTCATTTTGGTTGTGGGACATCTTTAGATCTTTGGGTACTTTCTATATTAGGATTTAAAGGAAGAACCACGTCACTTTTTTTTTTTTTTTTTTTTTAAATTTTAAATTTTAATATCCCATTTGAAATATGTTATCTATGTAGCTAACCACCCTTATTAACTATAGCTAGTTTAATGGTATTTACTCAATTAATTTCGTATTTAAGTAAAAATAATAATAAGTCCAAACTAAATTCTTCTTATTATTTGAAACCAAATTTCATTAAAAAAATATATCTTTAAAAATTATATAACAAAATAAATAAATAAAACTCAATCGAGAGTAGAAGAAATGTTCATAAGTTTCAATATCAATTTTTTTTTAAAATAATATACAAACTAAAAACTTAATAGCAAATAGTTATCAAAATTTTCTATTGAAATTTATGAGTTAAGATAGATTTATTCAATAGTAGAGCTCTAACGAATACTTGATACAACCTAATAACCAAGAGATTATTTGTTTGAATCCTCTCACTCTTAGTGTTGTTGAATAAAAAAAAAAATCATAATTGCATTATTTAAGTTCCCTTTTTAAAATTTTATGTGAAAATTGAATGAGCATTAAATTGGATTAGTCTATGATTTTAAATTGATATATAATTGAATGTAGAGTAAAAAATTGATAAACCATATTAATTGAATTTCCCTCATTCTTATCATTAACCAATTATACAATTCATTTTTTATATACTTAGAGTTAGAGCATTGTAGACTTAAAGACAAGTTTCACAAATATAATTGTACACAATTTGATCCTTAGCAATTGACTCAAAACAAGTTATAGTTGAACAAAACTGCCATTTTATCCCAACAAGCTATACCTGTAATTTCCTTATGTACCATTGGTTCATCTATATTGTGGGTTTGAACCTTTTTAGGGCAACAAAAAGATAAAGAGTACAATATTGTACAAACCTCCACTACATAAATCTTTGAAAACTTCTAAAATATGAAATGATGCCACATATTCTATTGAATTGACAATTAAAAATTTTGGTTTAAAAAAAGTTTCTCTAAAATATATAATATATTTATAGATAATGGAAATCATAGACAACCATTTGGTTTAGTACTTCACTTCACTACATATTCAAAGCATTAATGCTTAGAAATAAAACTAAAAATTTAATTTAAAGAATTAAATTTAAATTATTTTGGGGGTTCAACTTACATATACAAAAAAAAAAAAAAAAAAAATCCAAGATTTTTTTTTTTTTGAATACAAGTTGGGGGAAGGAGGATTACAAATACTATTTCAGAGATCGAACCCGTGACCATGATGTTGAACTGACTTTCCACCGAACAATAAAACCATCAACCGACCCTTTCAATAACAAAATTCAAGATTTGAGGGGTCATTGGGTGTGATCTACTTTTTATTTATATATATAACAAAAACCAAAATTTAGAGGACCAAAAATTAAATTAAAATATGAATGAGAATTACTTTCGTATACATAATATAGCAAAAAAAATATATATTTGAGGAACCATGTTCTGCTAGCCCCCCCCTCCCGGCCCTGCCCACAATCATGCCAAAATCCGAAACTATAAGACGTTCGCGAGTTTAATTCGAAGACGAGACTTTAAAACAAACATATTTTGGAGACTCCAATCCTTAAACTTCGAAATAATTTATGTATTAGGATTCAACCAAAGTATAAAAAAAAAATAATAAAAAAATAAAATAAATAAAAAAATCCACTAATGAAGTGTGTAAGCACTAGCAATTTTGGTAGTGCTTTACACACTAATCTCTTACAAGCTTTACCTATTTCTACCACTATCTCTACTTATTAAAATTTAGGTTTCTTTTGCTTAAACAATTCCAATTCTCTATAAAAATCCCTACATTGGCGTGTGTTCTCCACAAGCAAAAAAAAAAACATTTCTTTTTTCCTAATTATCCAATTTTCTCTTGTGATCAATACACAAATTCTCTCAAAGCTCAATTATGGCTTCATTTCATTCAGAAGCTTCTGAATCTGGCAGTGCTGTTGATTACGCTCAACGCGGTCAGTGGCTCCGAGCAGCCATTCTCGGTGCCAACGACGGGCTCGTCTCCGTCGCGTCGCTCATGATGGGTGTCGGAGCTGTGAAGCCCGATGCGAAAGCCATGCTTATCGCTGGATTTGCGGGGCTGGTTGCGGGGGCGTGCAGCATGGCGATCGGAGAATTCGTCTCGGTGTACACTCAATATGATATAGAGAAAGCTCAAAGGAAGAGAGATGGGAAGCAAAAGAATGTAATGTCAAATTAATCTCTTCTCATTGAACTATTATTAGTCTATTTATTACCTTAAAAAATGAACACTTTTTTTTTTACAACTTTCATTTTTGGATTTTGAAAAAAAAGAATTGAACTTGTTTCCTTACCATTTCAGCATCTAAGAATTTTTTTTTTGAATTTCTAGACTAAATTTAAAGAACAAAACCAAGTTTTGACTATTTATTTTTTGGTTTTAGAAAACTTTCACTATTTTTTTTTTTTTTTGTATGGGTTTCCTTAAGCTTGTCTTGTTATCTACTTTTATCTAAACTTTAAAAGATTAGGCTATGTTTGGAAAACTAAAAATTCGTCAAATTTCAAAAATATATTACTAAAAAATTCAATCTTTTCTAAAGAAAGATAAAACTAATGATTAATAAGAAAATTTTAACTTCAAAATTTGACATGAGTTTTCAAAACTCCAATAGACAGTAGATTATAAAACAAAGAAATCTAATGTTTGAAATAAATAAAAAAAGTAAAAATAATAATAATAATTCAAATATTTGAGTCTGTTGGGAGGTGAGATTCAAACCTCTAATCTCATAATTACTAAATTATATATAATTTCGTTAAAACTATACTCTTATTGACGAGTCTAATTAATTCTAAACTCATGATAAAGCTAACCGTATTATTTTTCCTACACCATCATATCAGAGTGACATGCAATCAAACCAACCAGCAACGGAGGAAGAAACGCTGCCAAACCCATTGCAGGCCGCAGTCGCGTCGGCGATTGCGTTTTCGGTCGGAGCAGTCATTCCTTTACTGGCAGCCGTGTTCATCCGAAACCATAAGGTGAGGCTCGGCGTAGTGGCGGGGGTGGCGAGCGTGACGCTGGTGGTTTTCGGAGGAGTTGGAGCCATGATGGGAAGGACCCCGGTCGGGAAATCGGCAGCGAGGGTGCTGGTCGGAGGGTGGATGGCTATGGCCATCACATTTGGCCTTACAAAGCTGCTGGGCTCCAAGGGACTGTGAAGCTTCAAAAGGCCTATTATTATTATTATTATTATTATTATTATTATCATAATATTGATATATATTGTCTAAGTTGTGCTAATGTTGCTATGATGTGTGTGTTTTTATTTTCTGCATGGGATCAAAGGAGTTCCCTAACCCTTTAATCAGTCCTAAGAAATAAAATTATGTTGGTCCAAAGGGAGGAAAAGTATGAACTTTTAGTTTTTTTTGTTTTAATTTTCAGCCATGCACCCTTAATTTAATTTAATGAACTTCTGTTTTCAATGAAATTTCCATGTTAAATTTTCCTATATTTTCAGTATGGTCTTGTAAGTCTCCATTAATTGAAGACGGGTACTAGAACGATATATGATTAACTTCGAACTTCACCTTCCTCAGAAAAAAATGTGCATCGACCCTTCCCCGTGCCACGTCCAACCGACCCTAATGTACGTCGCTTGAGTTTGAATCCCACAAACCCGTTAATCGATGTATATATATCATGTTCCTACGAGTTTTCTTGACATCTAAATGTTGTAAGGTCAGACGGTATGTCCCGTGACATTAGTCGAGATGCACGCACGCTAATTTGGACATTCACATCACGGATACTAAACAAAAAAATGTCGTGTTGGTGCATGCCTGCAGTGTGCTTTACGATGTACCTGTTTGTACCGTATATAGTGGATATGATTATAATTATGTACCCATATGGACACTACATTCCGAGAAAAATTTGGGTGCACTCCGGGTAGCACCCCACTATATGATATCACCTATGTGCATGCATCTTTGTTGTCACTCATCTTATCTCTTTTTTCCTACTTTATATTTATTATAATAAAAAAATAAAAGAAAAAATAAAATATCTGGTTCCAAATGAATGATGTCATGGCGGTAATACTACCTCGGGTGCACCCAATTCTCTTCTTACATTCCCACGTTGTTTTAATATATGTCACTATTGTAGTTCTTGAATCTAATTGAAAACTAATAGATTGATATATTCAGCATAGAAAATTGTATCAATATGTACAATAAATTCCAAGATATCAAGTCACGTTCATTCATCAATTTGATAATAACCACGCCTAGCATACTTGGCCACAACACCACTTGGGACAAATAGATTTAAAAGCATATCTAATTTTATAAACTTGACCATGCATTTGCCTTCCTTCTTCTAGAGCTGAATTAAAATCTTATGGTACTAAAAGTTTGATTTGATTGTTCGATGGTAATTCAGTTTCCCACTACAAGCAATGGTTTGATCTTAAAATTAAGTCGGTATTGAAAATGAAAATAATGCTCTTTATATAGGGTTTGGGGTCTTCCTCTTTCGATTTGTACTAAAAAAATCTCATGGCACTAAAAATCTCTAAATAATTAGTATCTAAAAAATCAATTAATTAATAATTTAACTATTCAATTGAATTTTATTTCCATGATATTCTCTTTATTTTTAAGTTCAACAATAGAATAAACACACTGTGTCATAATTTAAATTTATGACCTATTAATTATCAAAAATACACTGATATCTTTGAACTATTACTCTATAGATAACTATGAAGATTAGAGATATATGACCAATCCATTCCATATTGTTCTTTTTTTGGAGAAACTATTCCATATTGTTTTGAAGTTAATATTATTTATTAAAAAAATTAAATCTTTAAAGTTCTTTTTAATAAATATCTGCTCAGTAAAACGGTTATAATTAAATAGAAATAATCGCATGCTATTTCACAATTTTTTTTTTTTTTTTAACTTATTGTTGTTATTTAGTTAATGTATATATTTTTAATATTGAGATTTTCACGTATAAGTTTTTTTTTTTTTTGAATACAAATTGGGATAGGGGATTACAAATACAGACTCTTATATGTTCGATTGGTTTAAATGAAACCACTGCACCACTCAGTCGTATAAGTTCTTTATTCTCTTAAGAAAAAGTTTTCTTTAGTCATATGTTTTATTTTTTAAGAAATTCACAAATGCAACTTTAAATTTAAAACTGACAAAATAATAATAATAATTATTATTATTGGTTCTATCATTACGATATTAACACGTTTTCTTAGCGTAGAAGAAGCTGAAAATTTCCGTTCAGGTAACCATATATATTTAAGTGATATTCTAAAAAATATATATTTAGGTGATTGAATCGAAGATCAATACTAAGTAAATATTTTTACTAGTAAAAATGCTCTAAAAAAATACTAAGTACAGATTTGTACCGTAAAAAAAATAAATACTACGTATACATTTTGAACTAAAATAAGTAGGACAAATGGAAGGAAATTTTTTTACTTTATTATTATCATAATTTTGAATAATTTTAAGTTTTTTTTTTATACAATAGTATTAGCAATAGGAAGGGGATGCAAACATGTAATCTCACTGTCATTAGGTTGTACAATATGTCAATAAAACTATGTTCTTATTGGCAATAAATTTTAAAAATTAAACATGTAGAACAAATTAAAATTATTAATATTATATATAAAAAAAATTATTTAACCTATCAAACCGACAAATTTTTAGTTAAATATTCTTCTAACCAACATCACCGATACATACTTGAAAACTGATCGTCCCGTCCTTTGTTTGGTTGTCTCAGTCGAATTGGAATAAGTTACACTCAAATATTATTGAATTAAAAAGCTAACTTTTTTCTTTGAAATAACAATTTTTTTTTCCTCAGCATGCAAGAGTAATAAAACCTTTTTAATTCATTGTAAGCCGATAAATTTAATTCATCAACTGTATAATAATCATTTTTATACTCTATACCCTAAAAACAAATATTTGCTACCGATTAAGGTGACAAGAAATTTAATAATTAATTTGATTAACTTTGGCAATTTGATATGAAAATTTTGACACCCCCATCGTCAATTAAGATATTAGTAGGAGTAAATCTAAGATCCATTATCAACCGAGCAATTGCTCAACAACTAATCTACACTCAATGACTAAGGGTGTGTTTTTACTTGTTTAGGTAAACGTTCGGGTTGGTTATAATAACCTAACTCATGTTTGTCCCACCATTTATTATAGTCAGTGGTTACCTAAACATATGTGTGCTCATTTATCTAAATCTATCTATCCGTTTATCTAAACCTTACGTCCCTCAAATATCATTTATCATAACCAAATTGGTGCCACAAACACACACAATGAGTCATAAGTTCGAGAAAAAAAAAATTGATCCGATTCTATTTCATTAATGAAAAGAGTACTCTCAAAATTCAGGGACATTTTTGTCAAATGAATTTTGAACTCAGAACCAGGTCAGCCATTAACATCTTCATCGACGAATTCCGTAGTCGTCCATTTACGAATCCTTCTTTCGCAACGAGAAAAACAAAAAGTTACAGAAAAAGACAAAGTCCTCTTTGGACTGTGGAGCACTGAATCGAAACCGTCCATGAAAAAAAAAAAAAAAACCAAAAGAACAGATAATTTAATGAAAAAAAATATATGATAAAGTTGATTTTGGATATTAAAATCAAGAGAAGAATTTGGATATTAAAATCGATAGAAGAATTTGGATGTACCGAGAGTATCACCCCACTATAATATCACTCATTTAGAGTCACACATCTTCTTTTTATTTTTAATTACTTTATAATAAATATAAAATAAGAAAAAAGAGATCAGACGTGTGGTACCAAAAATGCCACATCAATAATATCATGGTGATGGTAACTCGTGGTGCACCTAAATTCTTCTCTAAAATCAAACATTCAATCAACTCTCACTTCAAAAAATGTTTGCCCCCTTATCCAGAACTAACATTGGGTGAATAGCTCAATAATTTCATTGTTTAGTCGTAAATCAGTTAACATCAGCATCACACCTTAGATTATTTGTTCCCCTCCATCATATGTACTAAAAAAGAAAAAAAAAAACTGATTTAATTTTTTTTAATTTTTTTTTATTCTTCCTAATTTCCTCCGAAGAAACTAGCTAAGATTTTAGGAATGGATCAACTTGGAAATACTCAAAAGCATTGTTTACAGAAGTGAAAACCAGAAATGAAAAAGCAAAAATAGAGCAGAGATGATCATAAGCAAGAACATGAGTAAAATTTCACTGAAATTACAAAAAAAAAAAAAAAAGGAAGAAAACGATTTATAACTTGATAATAATTCAAATTATTCTATATATGCACAAACACATAAACAAGCAGCAGGCAGGAAGGTTTTCGATTCAGGAAAATAAAATTAGCAAACAAAAAGTTAGAGAGATTCAGTACACACACATATTCCATTTCCGCTTCAAGATTCCTTCTCCGGAGATTATAATTCAGCTTCCGATTCCTGCCGTCTCCGATTCCTTCTGTAGATTTCAGGCAAAACGAAGAACACGATTGATTATAATCACAGTAAGGTTTTCGATTCAGGAAAAAAAAAATTAAATCGGAGAACAAAAAAGTTAGAGATCAGTACACATACTCCATTTCCGCTACGCGATTCTTCCTCCGGAGATTACAGGCTTCGTCGATTTCTAAATCTCGTAAACCAGCCGATTCCTGCCGTCTCCAATTTCTTCTGTAGATTTTTAGGCAAACAATTACAAAACGAAGAGGACGATTGATTATAGCTTCGTACGCAGTGAGGTTTTTCGATTCAGGAAAAGAAATCAGCGAACAAAAGGTCAGAGAGATCAGCATACATATTCCATTTCCGCTTCGAGACTCCTCCGCCTCCGGAGACTATCGGCTCGGTCAATTTGTAAATCTCGTACACCGAACGCGACCGCCGCTTCCTCCGCCTCCGATTCGCACCTACTCCGAAGATTTCTTCGACGAGAGTGGCGGCGGTGGCTCTGTGGCGGCTGGTGTGGCTTCCGTCGTCTTCGAATCCGGCGGCGCCGGTGGAGGAGGCGGATTTGTCGCCGCTGGAAGTGGTGAAACTGAAATCGTCTTCGCTGAGATGAATGAGCTGAATTGCGACGTCGATCTCGGAATCGGAGAAGGAGGTGGGGAATGGTGGATCGTCGCCGGTGGAAACTGGTTTCGCCATTAGAGAGGAAAAGAGCTCGGCCGTTGAAAGCGAGACGAATGGGGTAAGTAGAAGGCGGACGCAACACATAACGATCGCTTGCAAATTTCCATATAAAAGGGGGAATAAGTCGGTTTGTTTTTTTTTGTTTTCTAATTGTTTATTTTCGTACTATTGTTATTTCAACTATTACTAAATTTTTTTATTATATGTTTCGCTTTTTTTTTTTAAAAGAGCAGATGAATGCTGATCAAATTTCAAAGAAATATATATATATATATATATATTTTACATTTTAAAAATTAAAAACTAAAAAAAATGATTACCTCTCCGTTCGATAACCATTTGGTTTTTATTTTTCGTTTTTGAAATTTAAGTCTATTCTCACTTAAATTTCCTACCGTGTATTCTACACTACCTATTATATATTCATCTTTCCTTTAAAAAGTAAGAGAACACTAACCAACTTTTAAAAACAAAAAAAAGTAGCTTTTAAAAGTTTATTTTTATTTCTAAAAGTTGGTTAGTATTCTCCTATTTTGTGAAGGAAGATAAATATATACTAGGAAGAAGAGTGGATCACATTGTAGGAAAATTGAATGAAAATAAACTTAAATTTCAAAAGCCAAAAACAAAAAATCAAATGGTTATCAGACCGAGACCTTAATTTTATGATTTTAAAATCTAAAGTTTAGTTAATTTTCATGATTTAGAGAGAATTAGCGTTTAATATTTTTATAATTTGATAAAACTTAAAAAACAATTTTTGTCATTTGTAAATTTTAACTAAATAAATAGGTAAACGTGACTTATCCATGCTTTTACAAAAAAAAAAAGTGACCTTTTTTAGAAGAAAAAAAAATTAAAAGAAAATGACTTATCCATGTATTAGTAATGTAACAAAATAACATATTTTACTTGTATATAATCTTTTATAGACTACTTTTTTTTTAGATTTTAAAATGATAAAGACTAAATTTTAACTTTGATTTAACCATATGAATTAAATATATAATTTCCTATATATATTAGTTCATAAATATTTAAGTTGTATTTTTTATTTGATCAAATATTTTAAAATCGAACATTTTTTTATACTAAATTTTAATTCTTTCATATTTTTTAATTTTACTTTTATACTTATTTTATTTTAAATTCTAATTTACATTAAGATGATACTTTGATGGACGATTGATTTGATTGTTTTTTGTAATCCAGTTCAACATTAAATTTAATCTAAAAAGAAGTTAGTCTACATTAGTGTCATGTAGCTAAGAAATTTATTATTTTATGGATTAAAATTGAGTATTATTAAAATATTAATCGAAAAAAATATTTTATTTTAAAATATATGAATCAAATAAAAATTATACTCTAAATTTAAGGTAAAAATGTATTTTTTTCCCATTTTCTCTTGAAATCATGGTAAAAAAGAAATTGTAAATAGTTAGCCATCATGATTTCAAAATTGTATAAAAATTATGAAAAACAGCATAACTTTGTTGACATAAAGCTAAAGCATGCAAGATTTAGTTTTATGTCCACATATATATGGATTTTTTAGATGGCAATTTTACAATATATTCCATCACTAATTTTTATATTCTATTTATATCATATACTAATATGCAATTGTTCTACAAAATATATATGAAAAATTGTATCTTAAAAAACTTTTTACAAAATAATCATAAATAAAATTATTAAAATATTTATTATCAATATTATATTTGTTATTCTTGTTGTAAAGTAATAGTAATAATAATTATTTTTTAACTTTGACTAATTTTATATGTATCTTTCTTCTTCTTTTTTTTTTTTAAAAAAATGGTACATCCAAATTTAAACTAAACAGCTCACTCAACCTTAACGAGAGAGGTAACGATAGAGAGACTTATCTTTTAAAAAATCACCACTCGATTCCACAAAAAAGGAAGAAGTTTTCTTTAACTCGAAAATTGGAGCTTGCTCCTCTTATACCCGGAGCACTACTAATCCATCCCTAAACTGTGACATTGACATTGGATTAGTGTACATCATAAGAGATTTTGTAAATGCCAAAATGAATAATTATATATTAACAATTACTAGATAGGTAATAAGTTCTCAATCTCCACACACTCGGTGCACTATATATATATATATATATATATATATATATATTAGAACAAATCAATAAAAAATTTATCTACATAATTTAAAGGGGAATTAGCATGTATATTACAATAAGTCAAAAAAATTGAATAAATAGTAACTTTTTGAAAATATTTGCAAATATAGCAAAATTAGATTTATATGCTCCATTAATAGTGTCTGATAGACTCCATCAATAATGTCTGATAGATTCCATCAATAGTGTCGGATAGATTCCATCATTAGTGTCTGATAGCGGCTATAAAAGAAAGTTGCTATATTTTTAAAAAGTTGATATAATTTTAATGTAGAGTAGGAAATTTGCAACTTATTTGATGCTTAAAATATAAATTATTTATTTCATTCATCTCATCGTGAGACTTTTTCTTTGGGGGAATTTGTGAGATTTTTTTTTTTTTTTTTTTTTTTTTTTTTTTTTTTTGGGAATGGAATTTGTGGGACTTCAATTGGGGGTGAATTTTAGTTTTTTTTTTTTTCA
>JBBMEF010000021.1:2125308-2144700 GCA_037832685.1 Sicyos baderoa | reverse complement strand
ACTTGCTCGAGGTTAAATTTAAGGATGACAACTACATCAGTGTATGTGTTTTTTAATGATAAATGGGACGATAACGATGTTTATACCGATTACACAACGACGTTGTTGATACCATATGCAACATGTTCTTATCCTTTCTCATATCGTCTATTGAGGGAAAGTTGTCGTTGGACGAGGACTAAAAAATCGTGTGCATGGAAGACGTGCACAAACAAATGTCGAAGACACTGAAGGATGACATGGACGTTCAGTGGATGTACAACGGGTTCGCGGGGCATGTACAACGGCTGTCTCTTGGCAGACATCGTCCAAACATGTACCGAGATGTACGTCCCAGACTTAAACGGGGGGACAACCGATTTGAGGGTGGTGGAAGCTCGAGGAGGGAGTCAGTCGAAGATGGCGGTTTTGCTTCCTGGGTGGGGTGCTGGAACGACGGGGTGGGGATTGCGTATGCGGGAGTCTGGGATGACTTTTCGGCTCCCACGATATAGGTGGAAAGTGCATTAATTGCTGCAACGTCTAAATGTATGCACGTGCCCGTTTGTCCGCTTTCGGTAGGTTTCTCAGACGGTAAGGTGGTGATACTCACACGTACTTCGGACGTACGCCTTCGGTATATGCTAAACGATTTTAACTCAATTGTTTAAAAAAAAATCAAAAATCAAAAACCAAATTCATAATTGGATTTTTCAAATTTAAATTTTACATTTTCGTTTATTATTTAAATTTAGGAATTTTTTATAATATGAGTTTCTCTCTCAGGTTGGTTAAAGAAATATCTTTAATTTGAAAAAAATTGAAAATTAATAAGTTAAGAAATGTAGCAATTTCCCTAGTTTGCCCCCTAGAAAAAGGCTCCAACTATAATCTCAAAGCCCACATAGCAGAAGCACAGCTGCTCAATAGAGGTTTATCCATTCGTAGAATAAGGTAGTGTTCCCATCCAAACAGCCTCGTTCAGAATTCAGAATTCAATTTCTTATCCATAAACCGAGCCTCGTGGGGTTGTGTTGTAAAAGGATTGGAATTTGGGTGAGCCATGATGTTCTACTTCTGAACTTATCGTCTTCAATCCCTTTTCATGGCGGCGCCTTTCTCTGTCCGTTCCGTCTTCCAGCTCCAACAAAACCCTACTTCTTCCAGACCATTCCTCTCACTCCCAGCCCTTAATAGCCTCAAATGCGGCCCTGCTACCCTGCATCTTTGTTCATGGAAGTCAGCTTCAAACTACATCAGGCTCAACCCGCATGCCCCAATGCTCTCTACCCAGCTCTCTGTTTCTGGGAATCTGTTAAAAAACAGGCAAGCCCTTTTTTGGTTACTGCCATGCCATTGAGCTTGATTCTGTGGATTTTCAGTAGTGTTGATGTTTTTGGCTATGTGAACTTTTTAGAAGAGGACTCGTGAGGGCTGCAACTATCGATGAAATCGAAGCGGAGAAAACATTGATTGAGAAAGATGTTGTAAGTTGCTACGAACGAGATCATTGATTTAATAAAGTAATAATCTAACGTTAGGAATAGAGTTGTGCCCATAATAACCATTCATTTGCTTTCCAGAAAGCAAGGATGGAAAAGACTATTGATACTGTTCGGTCTAATTTCAACTCAATAAGGACTGGGAGATCAAGCCCTGCCATGCTTGATAAGATTGAGGTATATACAAGTTCATGTCTTTTTGGATACTTGTTTCAATTCAATGACTACTAAATACATTGAATATATTTTTTCAAATATCAGATAATTTTAGTGGCTTCCTTGATTTTTCAGGTGGAGTATTACGGCAGTCCAGTTAGCCTGAAGAGCATTGCCCAAATTAGTACACCTGATGCAAGCTCTCTCTTGGTCCAGCCATATGATAAATCCAGGTATTTGATGTGCCAGTTGGGTGATCTGAGTTGCAAATATTTGGAAACCTTTTGGGATATGTTTGTCATTTAGTGTACCCTTTGCCTTATAGAAAGCAAGCACTATACCGGTTAAGCGTTACCTAGTTCCTGTCATTTCGAATCGTGAAGGGGTATTTATAAAACAAAAGGACATGTTTTTTTCGATCGCTATACCTTTTACCATGAACCTTTTAATATTGAGGAATTTCTTTTCTTATAAGAATCTACTTGAGGCTTGGGTTTTGTCATTGTAATTTTGGTTTTTCTAATTTGTCTCATTTCTAAAAATGAAAAATTGGGTTTTCCGAATAAGAGGTTGCTTCTCATGGGCAGACATTTTTTTGGAGCATCTATATCTTCTCTAATCTTGAGTCTTGGACTTCATTGGTTGAGACTGCTGTAGGCACAACCATATCCTATTATTATTAGCTATATAATGACGTCATCCAGCTGTGCAGTGTAATGCATTTGTATAATGTCTCTTGGCAATCAGCATTAACTCTTAACGAGTTATCATCTTCAGCTTAAAGTTAATAGAGAAGGCTATAGTAAACTCCGACTTGGGATTGACTCCAAACAATGATGGAGAAGTCATACGGCTGACTCTCCCTCAACTCACATCTGAAAGAAGAAAGGTATTTTCCTTTGCATTTGCTTATATTTTTCCAACAAGATGCACCTAAAGCCTATTTTCTTTGCATTGTTCAATGCTATTTTTTTTTCTGGATTATCTCTTGCATGTTCATCTTAAGCTACCGTTCTATAGTTCCCTTTCCAGTCTTTTGATATAATTGTGAGAAGTCCTCTGCAATTATGCCTTGCAAAACATTGCTGTAAAATTCTTGTATTTTCCCCCAAAGACAAATAATGGCGCGGTGGTCGAAGGCTTGAGTTTTGAAGATGTGCTCCCTTCAAGATCTCAGGTTCGAGATTCACCTATGACATTAATTTATAGACACCTTCCGTGTCTCTATTCTTTTGATGTCTCCCGGTGTCTGGTCTAGGAATGGGTGTGGTTACTCAGAGTATAGTGGAGCGAAGCTTCAATTTCTCGGTTTCAAAAAAAAGAAGAAAGAAACCTATGCATGAACAGACTCTCGTCCATTATTTAAAACATTTACCTTGTTAAGATTAGAGAAGAATGTTATATTGTCTAATTCACCATGCAAGCCACCAGTCTGGCCCTTGTTTGCTATTCCACAAACGAAGGGCTGTGTCTCTTAAGTTGGTTTCTAAGTTGTTGCGTAACACTTGTTTAGCTTTTTGCAAGATTGTGGGCATCTTTGGGCCATTCCATTCCCTAAGACTTAAGAGATGTATATAATTCCACCCTTTGTTATGAACTGAATGATGTAGTTAAATGTTCATATTCTCACGGTCAATATGTTATGGCGTTTTTGAATCGTTGAGGGGAATGGATAAGAATGTTTTGTATTTTTTTAAGGATGGAAATTGCATTGAATAAAGAGAATTTGTACTGTATAGCAATTTTAGGACCCTCTATTAGAATTAAAGCACATTTTTATCAAAAATTGGTTTATACCAAAATTCCAAGTGATTGAGTTCAATTACTCGTGATTGAGTTCAATTACTCGTGATTGAGTTCAATTACTCGTAATTGAGTTCAATTACTCGTAATTGATTGTATTCAATCAGTTTGTTAAGTGATTGAGCTCAAGTGATTGAGTTCAATCAATTACCAGTGATTGAACTCAATCACTTGGAATTTTGGTATAAACCAATTTTTGATAAAAATGTGCTATAGATGCAATTTTTTACCTCATTTTTGTTATACATGAAAACCCCCCCTTGAATATATGACTTGATATTTTTTTACTGAGATTATGATTTCTAGATGCATCACAAATTCCTAATATTTAATCTCAATATGTTGAAATGTGTTTAACACTAATGGAAAGTTGCACATCATTAGCAATTGGATGTCCAGAAATTTTCATAGGGGAGGTGCACAATTTTACATTCAAACTTCTTATATTATACATTTCATCTTTCAATTTTGATAATTTGGGGGCAAATTAGGGAGGAAATTATGAGATTTGAACTTGCTAATATAAATTGTTATGTAGATTGTCTCTAATCAGTAAACCCTATATGGACGATGATTTATTTGCACACTTTACATTGCAGGAATTGTCAAAAGTTGTTGCAAAGCAGACAGAGGAAGGGAAGGTATGGTTTCATTTTGTGCATTATGGAAAACGGGTGGTCTCCAAGGGGTGGCACAGTTGATTGAAGACTTGGGCTTTGAAGGTGTGCTCCTTTCAAGATCCCAGGTTCGAGACTCACCTGTGACATTAATTTATAGGCACTTCTCATGTCTACATTCCTTCGATGTCTCCCGGTGTCTGGCCTAAAGATAGGCGTGGTTACCCTTGTTTCAAAAAAAAAAGGGTGGGGTTGGAAATAGATTGAGATATATGTCCTGATGCAGATTGCTATGAGTTTCTGCTTCAAGGCAGTTGAGATCTATGCTTGAACAGCTACTGATCATGAACTCTTTGATGGCGTCATGCATTTATCTGTTTACAGGTGGCAGTGAGAAATATAAGGAGAGATGCTTTGAAAGCCTATGAAAAACTCGAAAAGGTCAGCGAAGCATACATCCTTGTCTCTTAATCTTATGGTGCTTTTCTCCCGCATCCAAGTTATATTGATCTAACTTCCCAAGAACAAGATCCTTTGTCTATTTTATAGTTTAACCTTCTGGTTTCCTTAAGGTTTATATCCTTCTTGTATCAGGAGAAAAAACTTTCGGAAGACAATGTTAAGGACTTGTCAAGTGATTTGCAGGTTTGTTGTTGCTTCTTAAATCAATTGTTTTTCACTAAAATCTGAATAGGTTAGGTTCAAACAAATTGGCCAGAGAAGAATGAAGGATGTAATCCTGCAGAAGGCATCACGATCGTCAAGAACTTTCTTGTAGTTTTTCAATGTTGAATTTATATATTAAGGGATTTGTCAGGGCTTCTTGTCGGTTTTGTTTTAAGGTATTCCCTTTGCATAATGCTTGTGATGGATACCTTAACCATCATGAATTGACATAGTGGTCAAATAAGAGCCTTACTAATGCTTAGAGGTTATGGGTTTACCTATAATGGTCACCTAATTAGAAATTAATTTCCTCAGAGTTGCCTTGAAAACCAAATATAGTAGGATTAGACACTTGTTTGATTCGTGAGAATGGTTCTGCTAAAAAATCATCAAATAGTGTACTTTACTTTGAGATAATTATCTGAAGTTAAGATGATTTCCTCGTGCAGAAACTGACTGATGATTATATGAAGAAGATTGACGCCATATACAAGCAGAAAGAGAAGGTATGATGATACATCTAGACTGAACTCGTGTTTGGTATCAGAGTTATACTTAAAGCATCCAAGATTCTTTTCCATTCCACTGATTATATTATTATGAATCTGAACAAGTATTCCTATTCCTAGGATATGATTTATGATCTTCATTTCACAAGTATTTTTGCAAGACCACTGAACTTATGTTGCAAAATGAGTAACATGCATTTGCAAATTTGCATTTCAGGAGTTGTTGAAGGTGTGACCAGAAAGAAAGCTTGCCCTGTTGATTTGTGTGGAATATCAAATCGTTGGTTTCTTCTGAATAGAGTTTTGATGTCAATTGTTAGAATCAAACCCTTTTTTCTTTTTTTTGTTGTTGAAAAATTGGCATATCTCGAACTTCTCACTCTGTACACTGAAACTGACAGACACTATCAGCCTATTGAGCAAAATAATTTCTCCTTCAAATATGTTACCCTAAATTATTGTTTAGTTCTTGAAATTTGATTATAAGACATTAGAAAGCAAAAGAAAACAGATACCCAAGAAAGCTGGGATGAAAGGATTGGATTGTTGGATAACAAAAAGAATCAGATATGTTGAATGTTGTAGTGTTTAAAGATGTAAGGTGGTTAGGTACTGCTCATATTTGGCTTATTAACCTGAGCTTTAACCTTAAACTTTAGTCAACATCAATCAATTAAATTCAGGTGCCCTCTATGTTCTTCTGATGGAGTAGGTAAGGTTTACCATCACACCTTTTCAAAGGTATTAATTCAAAGTATAAAGTCATTAATAGTCATAAAATTAAAACGCGCCTACATGTCATTGTCTAAATTCTAAACCCTAAAATGTAGTTTCTTTCTAAATTCTAAACCCTAAAATGTAGTTTCTTTCATATTTGAAAGTTGTCATTCTTGCTAATAGCTCAACCGGCATTAATGCTCCCCTAATGAAAAAAAAGAAAAGAAAAGAAAGTTGCCATTCTTTCGATGACGATCACATTTGTATTCTTTAGACTATTTGATTTTTTGTTTTTTATTTTTTGTTTTTGAAATTTAAGTTGACTTTTACTAGAATCTCCTACAATGTGTTTCATCTTTCATACAATATATCAATATTTTCTTAATAAAGTATGTGAATACTAACTAAATTTCAAAATCAAAGAACAAGTTATTTTTTTAACATGTAGATATCTAAGTAAAATATATATATATATATATATATATATATATAAGTTGAGGTAGTTGTTGTAGGCTTAATTTTCAAAAATCAAAAAATAAAAATAAAATGGTTATCAAGGATGCTTTAAATATTTCGTTTTAGGGAGGAAGTAATGCCTAAACTTTTTTTTTTCTTTTTTTCTTTTTTAATGTAATTTTATAGCTACTAAGTTATATAAAATTTTGATACTATTCTATTTTTTTGTTGCCTTCTAAACTTAATTCGGACAAAAGTAATCTTCTTTTAGAGATTTCGGTTATATATATAATTATTTAGGTTAGTGTTACATTTTATTAAGAAGCTAGATTAAAGGTCAATTAGTTTAGGTGTGTTAGATTAGAATCGTTGGTCTATCCATTTAAAATCATTGGTATATTTCTATAATTACAAATTACACATAGTGTTAGGATGTCACAAATGTTCCACATTTGAGAAGTGTGGAGTCCTACAAGCATTTATAAGAGATATGAGTTACTTTCATCATTGTCAATTGATTTTGAGGTGGAACCTTACAAACACTACATTCTTCTTTTTTTAAAATGCTGCCAAAATTTGATAATCAATTTTAAGTTTCCTTATATTTTGAACTTGTTTGTTGAATTTAGGCTATGCTAGATTGAAGAGATACTTTGTTAGGTTGAAGGTATTTCGAACTTGTGAGTTTGATATTCATTATTTGTGTATTGGTAACGAGGGAAGAACTCATATCTCTTATAAATACTTGTAGAACTTTCGTCACTTTTTCAATGTTGGAGAATCTCATTCCTATTATCGATCGATGACTTAGTTTAGCATTGTCGTATGATTCATATAGTGCTCCAAGAGAAGTGAAGCATTTTAGCAAGGAGGGTGTCGTTTGAAGACATTTATATATAGTAATTGATTTGAAAAGGGGTATTAGTTGGATGTAGGTAGATGGATTAATGAAAAGAAGAGGGGAATGAGTGGGAATATGCATGAAAGAAGGTGAATATTAGCATAATAAATGAAAGGAAAAGAATGGGGGGATAGAATGATGTGAATAAATACAATGTAGACTAAGAAGGTAAGATTAGGAGTGTGATTGAAATGGCATGACAGGAAAGGAAATGAAGGGGGGTGCAGAATGCAATGAATTTAATATGAAGTGGGCAAAAAAGGAAAGAAAAGAAAAAAAGAAAGAGAAAATGTGTAATATATAAAAGAAAAGGGAAAGAAAAAAAAAAAAGAAAATAGAGGGGGGGAAAAGGACAGGAGTACCCTCAATTCCATGGTTTTGGATGATGCTGTGAAATGTAGGCCTATGAGCGGGAGGAATCTCATGGGAAGTCGTTTCTGTCTTCTTCCTTACTCTCTTTTTTACCCTTTAAAATACCCCTCCCCTTCATTCCCTTAATTCATCTCCCAATTCTCCAAACCAAACACACCAAATTCTATTTTACTAATCACACACACAAACACCACCACCATGTCTTCTCTCTCCCTTTCCCTGCACCCACCTTTCCTTTCTTCTTCCTTCAATATCAAGAAACTCTCCTCATCACCTCCTCTTGGTAAGTTCCTCCCCCATGCATATTACATACATATCTTTATTTCTATTCTATTTCTATGTTCCATAAACTAACAACTAGGTTTTCAATTTTACTCTCAACCCCTCTTGTTCTTTCTTTTTTTTCCTTAAAAAATAAAAAATAAAAAAAATTAACAACTGTGTTTACAAAACAACAAATGATCTTCTTCTTTAATAAAATAAATCCATATATATATATATATATATATACTATACTATACTACTTGGTTGGTTTATAAATAATTATATTTTAATGAATTCCAACTCCAAAGTGTGTACCCACCGAGGGAAAATGATAGCTTCCTATTTTTAATTCGTGTATAGACACACTATCTTAACGCATTTGATGTCCCTATATATATATATATATATATGTTATGTGTGTGTAATTTGTGCATATAATTATAAAGGAACTACAAGGACCATTGGCAAAGGTGGTGTTGTTGTTGGGTTGTTGGAATCAAGCACCAGATGTTGCAAAACTACTATCAAATGCAATGCCATTTCTAACAAGTCCACCACCACTCAAGGTACCACCCACCTTCTTCAATTTCTTCACAAAATTAAACAAATTAGTCTCTTTTTTTGTTTTTTCTATATATGTGTGACCGTTCAGGCATGCTTTCGTACACCTCAACTAATATCACAAAATTAAAAAATGATCACCATCGATTCAACTCATCACTTTTATGTACTCATTCACGACGAGCTTTTTGTTTTTAAAAGAATATTTATTTATTTTGTTGTCACCAACACGCAGAGTACACCGATGTGATTCAAAGTGGTGTGCCAGTTATAAAGTGGCAGCGTTTTGTGGAGGATGACATAGAATCAGAAACTACTGCTCAGGTACGCTTCTTTTTTTTTTTTTTTTCTTTTTCAAATAAAATCAACCATATTTACCTGTAATTCTGGGTGGGGTCAAATTTATTATTATTATTATTATTGTTTGTGTGTGTATGGGGGTGTGGTATGCATGTAAATTGAATTTGGTAATGTCAGAGTTATCCTAACTTTGGTTTGGTGTGTCTAAAATCATAAAGCTTTCCCGAATAAGCTTGGCTTATTTGTCCATCATGCACCCCATTTGATAATTTCGAGACACATTTTCAACCCCCCCTTGCATGTGATGGGATTGGCTTAACTAAAAAGCTGGAACCCTAATAATTGGCATATTGCGTATTCTTTTCTTTTTGTTTCTCTCTTGAATTTACGAAATTGGAATAAAGGGGATTTAATTTGTCCGTTTCAACTTTTTTTTTTTTGAATTAAGGAGTTGGAGTTGGAGTTATTTAATAAAGTTGGTGGTAATGAATTAAAAAGCAGGTTCCAATTTGGAAAGAAATAGAGGAACGGGTGAGGTTGATCAAGTCAATGATGAGTTCAATGGACGACGGTGACATAAGCATCTCGGCTTATGACACGGCTTGGGTGGCTATGATTCCAAAAGTGGTTGACGGAATCAACACAAATACCCCGCAATTCCCCTCTTCCATTGACTGGATTGCCAACAACCAACTCCCGGACGGCTCATGGGGCGACAGCCAAATATTCGAAGCCCACGACCGCATGATTAGCACTTTGGGATGCGTTGTCGCCTTGGAATACTGGAATCTCCACTCTCAAATGTCCAAAAAAGGAATGGCATTCTTGAACGAAAACATTTGGAAGCTAGAAGAGGAGGACCCGGAGCACATGTCGATTGGATTCGAGATAGCGTTCCCGTCGCTAATGGAATTTGCAAGAAAATTAAACGTGGAAATTCCGAGGGGCTCCCCGGCGTTGCAAGAGATTAATGCGCGGAGGGCACTAAAGCTAAGGAGGTACCATATTCAAATTAATTAAAATGAGAGGTAGGTATGATTCAAATTAATTAATTAAGAAATGTGTTTGTTTGGGGGAAAACAGGATACCAAAGGAGTTAATGCACAAAGTGTCAACAACACTATTGCACAGCTTAGAAGGGCTGGAGGATTTGGATTGGGAAAAGCTTCTAAAATTGCAATCCCAAGACGGTTCCTTCTTCAACTCTCCCGCATCCACTGCTTTTGCACTCATGAACACCAACCACTCAAATTGCTTCAAATATTTGGACTCCATAGTGAACCGGTTCAATGGTGGAGGTAACAAAAACCCGGCCCACTTCCCCAAACTAATTTCCTCTATTCTAATTCTAATTTGCTCTTTAATTCATTGTTCATCAGTGCCCAATGTGTACCCTGTTGACCTGTTCGAACACATTTGGGCCGTCGATAGATTGCAACGACTTGGAATTTCTAGATTCTTTCAATCACAAATTGTTGACTGTGTGGATTATGTTCACAGGTATTATTAATTAAACCCAGGGCGCCCCCTAATCCAATAAATTATTATTATTATTATTATTATTAATTAAACTCTGTAATACTTGCAGACACTGGAATGATAAGGGAATATGCTGGTCCAGATCAAATTCCGGGTTTCAAGACATTGATGACACCGCCATGGGATTTAGACTCCTCAGGCTGTACGGTCACAATGTTTCAGCCGGTATAAATAATATATATTTGTAATAATTAACATATTAATTAATAAGATGGGGGAATTAATTTAATGAATTAATTGGTTACACACAGAGGTGTTTAAGCATTTCGAGAAAGACGGGGAGTTCGTGTGCATAGCGGGTCAGTCATCGCAGGCGGTGACCGGAATGTTCAACTTATACAGAGCATCGGAGGTAATGTTTCCGGGGGAGAAGATTCTAGAAGACGCCAAACAATTCGCCTCCGCCTTCCTACGACGGAAACGAGCGGCGAATGAGCTGCTGGACAAGTGGATCATCACCAAGGACTTGCCTGGAGAGGTTGGTTACGCTCTCGATGTTCCATGGTTCGCAAGCCTGCCTCGCATTGAGGCACGTCATTACATCGAACAATATGGGGGTCAAAATGACGTCTGGATTGGCAAAACTCTCTACAGGTTCATTCTTAATTTCTAACCCTTTTTTTTATATATAATTATAATTAACTAATTATAATTTCAGGATGTTCAAGGTGAACAATGACACATACTTGGAGCTTGCAAAATTGGACTACAACAAATGTCAACTGTTGCACCAGATGGAGTGGGTTGACATCCAAAAGTAAGTAATTAAGGCTCCGTTTGATAACCATTTGGTTTTTTGTTTTTGGTTTTTCAAATTTAACCCTATTTTTTCTCAAATTTCCTACAATCTATTTCATCATTTCTATCATGTATACATCTTTCTTTAAGAAACTCGGGGAAGACCAACCAACTTTTTAAAAAAAAAAAAATAATAACTTCCCAAAGTTTGTTTTTGTTTTTAAAAGTGGGTTAGTATTCTCCTACTTCCTTAAAAAAAGATGGATAAATGGTAGGAGGATGAAGCACATTGTAGGAAATTTGAGAGAGAATAGGTTTAAATTTGAAAAACCAAAAACAAGAAACCAAATGATTATCAAACGTGGCCTAATTAATTTATATATAGTACACAGTTTGATTTCATTTCTGTATGATTCATTTAATTGATGATATGATTTTTGTTGTCAGATGGTACACAGAGAACAAGCTTCGTCGAGACTATGGAACCAGGAGAACCAGCCTTTTGTTCTCCTACTTTGGTGCAGTGTGTAGCATTTTCGAACCAGAGAGGGCTAAGGAGAGGCTCGCGTGGACCAAAACGGCTGCTTTGGTGGACGCCATTGCATCGCATTTCAAGGACGCCAATGCCGACCAACGAAGAGCCTTCGTCCAACAACTTACAAACCTTAACCATGTTACTCAACCCTACGACCATAATGCATGGTACCTACTACTTATGTCTCCTTACTTTCTTTATTTAATTATTATTATATATTTTCAAATCACGCCCTTTTTCTATTTCTAACTCAAATCTTTTACTTTTTATTTGTGGGGAAGTTTGTGGCATCCTATGTCTATTTTCAATGCTTATGTTCTGTCATCGCTGCCAAATCCACAACTTTTTGTTTCAAAACAAATATTCATATATTTTAATACCACTTTATATTCATTTCATGTCAAAATTTAACAATAAAATTATAGCATTATAATTTTTATTATTTGACTTTCCCTTATTCATTTTGATCCATATATTTGAGATTTGGGTTGGTTCGTGAAGGTGTAAGTGGGGCAATTATTGGTGGAAAGAGAAATGAATAAAGATAAGATTTAGTAAAGTCGTTGATATTGGGATTTGTTTTAACAGGAGATCGGGCGAGGCGCAGCAAAAGGTAGGGCAAGGACTAGCTGGGATTTTGGTTCGAACTCTAACCAATATCTCTTTGGATATACTGGTGTCGCACGGTCTAGACATCACCCACCATTTGCATCAAGCTGTGAGACTTTCTTTCATTCATTATATCTCTTTTTCTAAGCATGGCCCAAGATCATAATAATCATTACTGTTTTCATTTATAGTGGCAAAACTGGCTGTTCAAGTGGCAAGAGGATGGAGATGTGCACAAGGGAGAGGCAGAGTTATTGGTGCAAACAATAATTCTCAGCTCAGGCTATTCAAATCTGGAGGATCTGTTGTCCAATCCTCAATATCAGAACCTTTCCCACCTCACAAACAAACTGTGTCATCAACTTGGTCACTATAAAAAGCATAAGGTTAGTGTCTTAATTTGTACCCCACATGGCACATATATATATAATAAAAAAGCATAAGGTTAGTATTACATTTTTAATTCGTAACTAAAACTCATCATCAGGTAACCCATGGTGGCATCTATAAGGAGAAAACAGACAACAAAATGCCCCCAGAGATTGAAGAAGACATGAGGAAACTTGTGCAGCTGGTCATCCAAAACTCCTCCGATGACGACAATGGCATTGACTCGTCAATCAAGCAAATATTTCTTACAGTTGCGAAAAGTTTGTACTATGCAGCCTATTTCAATCCTTGGACTATCAACTACCACATAGCCAAGGTCCTATTCGAAAGAGTGTTCTAATCCTACCTAGTTAGCCCCATAGCCACACAGCCATGTTGTTCTGTATAATTTTCACCACATGGAACACAAAAACTTTGGTGTGTCAATAAAAAATCCAAATGATTGCTGCTTTGACAGTGATTTAATATGTGGGACAACTCGATCTGTCGATTTCAATTTGAATTGCTTTTTATGAATGAATGGCGTAGCAGTTTAATAGGATAAGATAGATTGTAGGTTGCAGTAGTATAAAGTAGTGGAGATGTGTTTTGCAAACCACATAGAAATGTTTGGAAGGGGAAGCTATTAGAATTTTGGTGTTTAGAGCCTACCTTATACAAACAATGGCAGACAAAGTGTCACATACGTACACATGAATTGTTCGGATTAAGTGGAGTTTCTCAAAACCTATCATATAGTTTATATATTCCCTAAGAATACATCCTAAACTTCTTTCCTTTCATTGATTAATAAGTACAATGGAGTTGGTACCTCGCAAAATACACAGTTTGTTTGACTACGTGTGTGGTTCAGCTTCCATGTGCCTTTTAGATTTGAAGTTTCTCCTGCAAAATCGAGAGTAGAAAGTCAAATGATGCACCACTTGACATTGACAACTCTGCACTCCACAACCAATCTGCCATTTTGTTTTTCTTTTTTTAAAATCCAAAAACTAATAATAAAATAATTATGAAACGAGATCTTAGAACTTCTAATTTCTTTTTTGTGGGATTTGGTGCAAATCTGATCTCCCCATTGTGGTGATTAACAACACATCGATGGAGACATATGGATTGTGATCAACTAAAGCCAATTACTCAAAATATGTAAGTACTTACTTTGATCAAAGTGTGACTAAACTTCATCATTAGATCATATGTGAGAGTGCAAAAGTTCATCATTAGTCATGAACAAATCTGAAGAGAATATGTATTTGAAGATTCAGAAACTGAGGAGATAACCCACTTCCACAAAGTGGTTAAAGAAACGACAGAAAGAATGTAAGATGGCGCAAAAAGAAAAATGAATGGATTGGGTAAGTAGTGAGGGAGCAATAGAGGCATGGCTTGGGAGGCATGTGAAGCCCACTCTGTGAACTCCATCTGATGTGGGGTGGCATTATTGGCTGTGTCTGTGTGGCAATGATACGCCCAGACCTTGGCTAAATAGATATGGACAATCAACATTTTTTATTTTCATGAATGAATAACACACAGATAATCATAATGGGGGTTGCAACAAAGAAAGGCACCTCATCTATGGACCTTGTTTGGACTCATGGTTAAGTTGGATAGCCCAACCGAGGTCTTTGGGCTCGCTCACTCCTTTCCAACAAACTTGTCCGTATAGGCTAGGCTACAACAAACCCATCAACCAAAAATGAAAGCCCAATATTACATTACATTTAAATTAAGCATCCTTTTGGAGTCGGGTAGCTTCATTTCATGATGGAGAAGCCAAAACTCGGAAGCCTATTTTTGTTAATAGATTAGGCCTTATTATCGGTTTTTACTTGTTTGTGTGGTCACACTTCGACATGTGAAGATGGACCAGTAATGAAGTTACTTTATCTTTCTAAAAAAAAAAGAAACCTCAAAGAATTAAACAAATCTCAAATTATATGATAAATTTTAAACCAAAAAATAACGTGAAGGAAGATCAAAACGAAGAGAAAATGAAGGCAATATGAGTAGAATTGTTTGAAATAAAGTGGGTAATTCGAATTTGTGAGCTACGGCTCAGTGGCTGCACCGAATTTCGTGGGCCATGATTTCCTATCCTTTGCGTTAGTTAGCTAACCAGAACTTCCCAACTTGAAAATTGAAACACTAAAACCCTAATCCATGGGAGCCATTTCTCCGGTTCCTCTTTTCCTTGCGACTTCTCTACGATCCCACCATTTTCCTTCAACGCGGACCCTTCTTTCTAACTTCGTGGCTTCCTCACAAATTGCTCCCAAATGGAAAACTATGGTCTTCGCCAAGAAATCTGGAAACGCTAATGAATCTTCTGGGTTCTTAGACGAAGATGGGGATGGGGTGGTCGATGATATGGATGGATACTTGAATCACCTCTCTCTCGAATATGACTCCGTTTGGGATACAAAGCCTTCATGGTTAGCTTTCTGTATTTCATTTTCTTCTTAACTTTTACCCTACAATTTCTCATTTCTCAAATTCCTCATTTTAGAGAACCCCAATATTAGGGATATGGAAATTAGTACCAACAAATCAAGAAATTGTGAATTTCTTTTCCATATACCTGTATTTTATACACATCTTAGCAACACCAACGAATAATTTCTTTTCCTAGCCCCCCTCATTGAACCCAGTAAAATGGAAAAGGAAACAGCACAACTCTCAGTTCTCCAAGAAAATCAAGCTTTGGTTTAATTATGAGAAATGGGATACTTTGTCAGAAGTGTTATTTAAGTTTTTCAGTTGCAGTTTAGTATGTTTCTGTTGTAAGTAGCTTCATATTTTGATATCCATTATCATTTTGTCACAAGGTGTCAACCATGGACTATTACGCTCACAGGATCTCTAGTGATTGCATCTAGCTGGTTTATTATAAAGTCGATAGCAGTGACTGGAGTAATACTCTCATTAATATGCTTATGGTGGTACATCTTTCTTTACTCATATCCAAAGGTTTGTGCATCAAATCACATACCCTTCTTCTTTACTTACTTTTGATTTTAGTGTTTGAATGTAGAACTGAGAAACTTTTGTGCATTTGCAGGCTTATTCTGACATGATTGCGGAGCGAAGGAAAAATGTTACTGATGGAGTGGAAGACACATTTGGTGTGAAAAGGACAGAGTGATTAGTGTTAAGAGTAGATGTCATGTATTTACCTCCACCCTCTCTTCTACTTTGTAACTTTTCATGTTTAGTTACTATGTTCCATTTAAAGGAGAACAATAAAGATAAAGGTTAATTGTGCTATTTATTTAGTATTTCCCATTTCAACCTCTAAACATGATTCTGATAGCTGATGCCAAAGATTGCAGCTTCAAATTTTCATATGAAACTAATTAGGGATGCTCTTCCCATGAATTTTGGGAAGGGAAAATTTATATTTTCAAAACTTCCCATCATGTTTTATCATAGACATAGAAGAAGTTTATGTTACTTAATACTTTATTAATAGATTACATGTTCACATATGGTGTCGTGGTGTAGTTGGTTATCACGTCAGTCTGACACACTGAAAGTCTCCGTTTCGAGTTCGGGCGACGCCATGGATGGTAAAACAGCCCCATATCTAAATGGGTCCTACCCATCAAATTAAGGTCCACCAATTTATTAGATTGGGCCTTTTCTGGAGCCCACCACTTCAATCATCATTTCTCTCATTCTTCTATTTATTTTTAATTTTTTTTTCTTCCAGAAAACACATATTTTAATTATTTATTCAAGGTTTATTCAACCTTTCGGAACATTACAGATTTTATAACGTGCAAGCAAGTTCCCATAATTGTAGAAACAGAGATTTTCCGCTGGATAGGATTTTTATATTCATACATTAGTAATTAAAGATCAATTTCAATCAGTTTTCAAAAGGAAAAAAAAAGAAAAGAATCAACTTAAGTAGAATCGCCGGAGAATGGTACTTTAGTATTAACATCGAATTCATGAGATGAGGATTTTAAATTAGAATTTAATAATAATAGGGAGAAGGGTAGTTTAGTAGTTTTGATGAAGAACAGGGCTAATGTCTATTGATGAAGCACGCCAGCGGCGATGCTTGGGCACGATATTTAAATACAACTCTGAAATCATTTCAGATCCGTGAATTTTGGTTCAAACCCTTGCCTAGGGCTAGATCGCCAGGGCAGCACTCTAATCCAAACTCGAGATAATTTGCAAAAATCAAAGGAAAAAAAGAAATCAGTAAGTAAAGCTAGAGTTGTTGACGAAGAGTTTGGGTCTGAATCTTCCTTACGGTTGATCTTAATCCTACTCAAGAACTCCCTCGATAATTACGGTGCGTTAATCTCTCACTCTCTTCTAGAAATGATTGAACAAATTCACGCTTGCTTAACTGTATGAGTCTTCCAGTCTGGGCTTTGTTCATTTTTTGTTTTTGTTTTCCTGATTATCCCTCGCTGGTTTTGGATCTCTTCTTTTATGTGTCTCAATCGATTAAGTATTTCATTATTATTTCTGGATCTGGGTAGATCGTAATAAACCTTCATTGTTTTGTTTTGTTTTTGGTTTTCAGCTAGCGGGTTGATCTTGTCGAGGTTCGATTTGGATCGAGCGGGTTGTGACTTTTAGTTGTAGAAGTTAGATCTTGTTGGAGAAACTGAAACTGTGTTTAACAAAAAACGGGATCCATAGTTTTGAGTTTGAGGTTATTTTGCTATGGAAGCAGTGGTGGTTGTTGATCAGCATAGGAACCAATATTATGATGGGGTTAAGCAGCACGGACCGGCTCGATTTCGGTCACTCCCCTCCCGAGACATCAGAGGGATGAACTGTAGGAGTTTCCAATCCGGAGCCGGAGCCGGTTTACTCCCAACTCCCTTGAAGACTTGTACCTCTCAAATTAAACAGCTTTACCCTTCTTCTCCCAGAACCCCCCCACCAGCTTCTTTCACTTCCAACACAAGAAATGCTAAACAACTTGCTACTCTGCGAAGTGCTCCAATTCCTATCAAACCCAAGTTTTCAAACAGCAACTGTGCTTTCCATCATGAATTTTATGATCCAAGTTTCTCATTCTCTGAGCTTTGGGCTGGACCCACTTACTCTAATTCACCTCCTCCAAGTTCACTACCCATTCCCAAATTTTCTGTTGCCAAGAGAACCAGGTCACTGGAGTTGCCTCGCTCTGCCCCTGAATTTGAAATGCATCACCCATCTGCCAAGTCTGCACCACCATCCCCAACTCGAGACCGAGACTTTTCCTCCGAATTCTTCTTTCATAGTGCTGACTCTGCGACTAAGACTCTGCGTCGCATTCTCAATCTTGATGTTGACAATGAATGAACTCTAGGGAGCATCAAGCTCCTGTAAATAGGCTTACTTTGTTAACTGGTTAGTGTCGTGTATATACAGTGAATAAATTGGTTAGTGATGACAGTCATGAGTTATCCTTAGTTTCAGTCTTGGTGTACATCCTGGTTCGCAGCTACAGCCTCTGATGCTTTCAACTAATATTCAGAAGTTGCACCTTAATCTGTGCTCAGATTCTGAATTGGACTTGGTTTTGGAAGACGAAGACAAGGTATAAGATATAGGGTGTGATAGAAACACAGATTAGATCAAAGAAATTGGAAGGCAGAAGTAGGCTGTTGGTGAACTTTAATGTTGTGGCGAATGAAACCTTCATGCTGCACTGCATGAATCTGCTGCCTAATATTATATATATGTTTCGTATATAGTTATGAACAGTGCTTAGAATAGTTCTGGATCTACTGGGGGTATTAGCCATCATGTCCTTACCAAATTCCTAGTCTCCATTCCTTTCTAGAGTTTAGGGTAGTCATGTAATGTGTATCATGCTGTTGGATAAAAAACTAATGCTTCATTTAAGTTCTGTAAGCTTCTGTTACATTGCTTCTATCCATTCGTTACATACATCCTCAGTTCAAGTTGTTATCCTTCTTACCTAGATAGTCAGGTTATTGGTTAGGTTCTTTGTCCCTGATTAATTGGTTATTCGGCAATTAGATCTCCCCTTTTTATAATATCCTCAATCCTTTTCCTTTTTCTCATACCTCATCTAATCATCTTATAGCGTCACTCCTTTGCCTGCACACTATGAGGGAGGTGTTCCTTCTTTTTACAGCCTTTTCAGTTTTTTGGAAGAAAAGGTCGGGTTAGGATAGTAATTAATGGTAATGACTTTGTAGTTAATAGTTTGCTTCTTCAGAATTACTCCGTGTAGCAGTTTCCTGTTTGGTTTTGTTCATCTGTGTTCCTGTCTAGTATAGAACTTTCTTGTTGGTTTCTGCAAGGTTGTTATCCTTCTCGAGGATCATTGACCACATCGAGCGGTATATGATGAGGTAAGGTAACTCTTTTATACTTTCAATTTGCTCCTTTATATATATATGTATATCTAGTTGTTCATTTTCTTTATTTTGCACTGTGCAGAAAACCTAAGGTTGAACAGTTGAGGTGTGGTTGGTTTGCTGTGCAGAGAAAGTTTTCTTCTTAGAAGCCTGGGGTCCACTTTATGTTTGTTATCACTATGTTCAAAGTTGTGTACACTCTCAGAGTCCTACTGTTGCTCGCTGGAGCTCTCTTTTTTTTCTTTTTTTTTCAGTTTGAATGGTAACTGTCTTCCCTTTCTGTTTTGAAGTGAAGCAGTATTGTAATTTTAATGTTATTTCAGTTTGCTAGCTACTTGATTATGGGTGAAATGCTTTAGTTTTCTGCTACATGTTCACGTTCACGTTCAGAAACCTTCTTACATCATTCATGGGAATGATTAGAAAAATCCAGT
>JBBMEF010000021.1:2113316-2125208 GCA_037832685.1 Sicyos baderoa | reverse complement strand
TTATTTTAGTACTGCGTTTAACCACTGTGCTTTATGATTATAATAGCAATTTACCTCATATAATAAAAACCTTGCCACAATATTAGAATGTTGCTGGTGTTTTCCATAATTTTAAGACAGTATTGTTCGTGTATCAAATTGGTGTTTGGATCTTTTGATTTTGTACCGTTTTGGGGGGCGTTTGTAACAACACCATCATGAATATGGGGGTAAATCATTTATTCAAAGGAACTTGCCACTTCTAATACAAATGAACGTTTTTTAGTTATGTGAAATAAGGAACTTGTTGGGAATGCAAATAAAGTGTTGCAGAATCTCACATCGGTTAAATAAGGAGTATATCATGAGTTTATAAGGGAAGACAAACATCTCCATTGGTGTGAGGTCTTTTGGGTGAAACCAAAAGCAAAGTCATGAGGGTGTATGCCCAAAGTGGTCAATATCACACCAATGTGGAGATCCGAGTAAGTTTGTCGTCCCTCAACCCACCTCATTATTGTCGAAAGAGGAAAAAAAATTGTTTTTTAGTTCGTAAAAAAAGAGGAAATTTTTGAATTGATGATAATATTTTTCTTTTTTTGTCCCCTCGGCCCTCGATAGCTATGGCTTACCTCTTATATGGTAATTTAATATTTGACTTAATCGAGAAAAAAAAACATAATCCAATCCACGTCATTGTTTGATTACCGTTTATTATAAAATCAATAGTTTCAATTTAAATCGCAAGTTGTTACAATAGAGAAGATGTCGTTTCCTGCGGATAAGCTGGCATGTATAAAAAAAACATGTATTGTAATGTAATAACGGTTGCTTATCTTTTCTTTTAATATAGCCAAAAATATTTTTTTTAAAGCTTTTTATTTTTCTTCTTTCTTATGAGGAAGCAGAACATTAACCAGCAATGGCCATTAATATTGGAATCGACAACACCAGGATTTCTGAAGAATTATATAATTTTCGACAAAGAATCTAGCCTGTTTGAAACTTGTTAAATCATGATTAAAATTTAAACAGAAGCACTCATCTCTGGTCAAACCAATTATAATTGTTATCGACCTCAAAAGAAAAATTATGATTGTTATCATAAATCAATTTAAACAAAAGAAATCTTCCACTATCCTATCATATGATGAGTTTGCATCCCCACTAACCATGCGACATGTCCTCTTTCTAATTCTAAATATCACTCCCCACTACAAAACAGGGCTGTTTTCCATCAGTTTTCTTAGTTGTATAAAGAAACGTTCTTTTGTTCTTGCCTAAACCAGATAACAATAAAACGGAGAGCAAAAAAATATGGATGTCAACAAATCATTCTTCATTCAAGTATTAAGAAATGAAATTTCATCCTCCATCATACTAATTTGTAATATTCATGTACTATCAGATTCTAGACCATTCTAACAATATCCAAATTCCAAGAGAATCATCAACATACCCCTGGAACTAGTATCAAAGACCAGAGATTACAAAAAAAAAAGATAGCCACCAGGAGGGATTCTGAGCCAACACACAATTCAATGACAATGTAGAAACAGAACAACAAATGGAGTCCTAAATTCTCAACTGAGCACATCCCCGAATAGCCCCACAGCATATTGTCATCGAAGCTGCATGTCGCCATGTTGGCCTCTCACCTCCTGTTGTCAATATGTCAACATCAGACGTTGGCTTGACGTCCCAATTCAAACGGTCAGGACCAATATCTCCTCCAATCACGTAAATTTCATCTCTCAAACTGATCATCGCAAACCCAATTCGTTGGCGAAATTCGGATGCTGAAACAACAACCTTCCTCACTTCTCCATCGTGCTTGAAAATATGTCCATGACTCATCACATAAAGTGAACCCTGGACAACAGCCATTGGACCTTGGAGCCAGCCATAATCTTCGACTCTCCATCCAGGCTGCATTTCCTCGAAAATTTGCACGGTTGATAATCCCTTGTGCAAGACGTGCAACTTCCCTCCAATAACTACCCCAGTGCAAGCAGAATTGTGAGTGTGTTGTAGATTAGGCAGTGGAATCCAAACATCTTTATCAGGAATGTACATTTCTGCCTGAGAAATTGATTTTCTGCAGCTAGTAAAACCACCTGCAACAACAATCCTTCCATCCAAAACACAGCACGCAAACATGGCACGTGGTACAAGCATTGATGCACATTGAGACCACCGACGTATTACAGGATCATACGACCACACCTCATTGGTTGCAAAGTTTCTATCCTGATCACCAGTTAATGGATCAACAGCATCACTGCCACCACCGAGCACAAACAACTTTCCAGCAGTAGAGACGGCTCCGAAGTGTGCAAGATGCCTAATTCTCGATGGAAGTACAGGAGTTGTAATCCAAAGGTCTCCAATGGGGTCATAAAGCTGCCATAGATTCTCAGGTTCAAATGCACATACGCATAATAGATCTTCTGATGATCCAATCTCCTGTCGAACTCTGAATAGTTCAGAACTACGAATGGCAGCTTGCCAGGAGTGAGAGACAAGCTCCAACTTTGGATAGAGATGGAAGGGAACACGTGCAAGACACCTAAGGGCAACAGCGTCTGGGAGACCGTCAATTAATTCAGACATAATAATCACTTTTCATTCGTTTCAGATGCTTATCCACCACTGGCTGTTTCTTATTCAGGAAACAAGTAATCTGAGGTGAAAAAGAATTGTCGAATGTTAGAGAACCAGTTAACACGGAACATCGTTTAGCATACACATACACATACACATACACACAAACAATACAATATGCATATAAATAGTATAGAACCATACAAAACCAGTCTGTCACAAGCCCTAGGAGAGAAATTACTGCTTGTTATAGCACACATACATCTAGCTGATTAGAGGGAGGAAATCTTCATTTTTCCTGACAACCGAAAAATCTTTTCTGATAAAGGGAGAAGAGCAATCCCAGAAATAGAGGGGAGTTCTTTTTCCGTATTAAGGACATTTGGAAGAAAAAAGGACACAAAGAGATTCCCTATTAAGAGTCAGCACACAAATTTACCTCCTAACCTATTAAAAGCTACACAAAGAATTTCAGAAAAACTAAACTCCATCCATGTGCTCAAGCGACCAAGTCCAAAGGATAACTACAATATGCAGTACTTCAGTTCAGTTAATGAATGTTCGTACCAGATTAGTATGTCAAAAAGATAAGATATGTACAAAATAATGTAAGGCTAAGGATCGGGATAATAAGAGGTTAGTGAATAGGAATACATGAAGGACCAAATTTAAGAAAGAACAAGGTGTCATAGTTTCAATCTAGAAGCTGCAATCAACATAGAATTTTATATTCTGAATTTAAACACTTCCATCAATAGCTCTAGCACCATGATGTTTTTATTATTCTTATTTAATATCAATAGGCAGCTCTCAACTGTGAAAAAATGCTAACCACCTGAGGTTGGACATAAGAAAAACCTACACAACAAGGTCCCTTTCGACGTTGGGAAATGAGGAATCACTAAAGAGATGTATCTTTGAAATGTAGCAATTTAATGGAAGTTCAAAATGTTTATGATGCAATAAATTTAGATCGATGATTCCAATAACCAAGAACAAATTTAGAATGGAAAACCCTTCTCAATTCTTGATAGCACAGAAGAAACCCGGACACTCTTGACTCTCCTTACTATTTGGGGGAGGGATTTTTTTTTTGGATAAGATATTTGGGGGAGGGATTTGATAAATTAATTTTAAAAAACCAAAAAAAAAAAAAAAAGACACACAATTAGCTAGAATAAACTAGACTAGTTATTACATATTTTATCCTCCACCAGTTTCATTATTGGATGGTGTCATTCAAAATTTAACTTGCAACCCCTTATTCCAACCTCTTCCAAGAAAAAAGATTTCTTTGGTTCAAGAAACAAAATCAGACATCTTATGGTGTAATAATATATAAGTGCCCATCTCACCAGTTAAAACTTTAAACTGTAACATCCACATTTTAAAAATAAAAGAACTTCAAAGAACCCTTCGCTCCACACAAAGCGTACTGCATATGCATAACAAGACCAAAAAACTGACATCATACAACTAAGAAATCTAATGAATGAAGATTGAGGCAAATTGAATGAAGAAGACCTAGTCTTTCTCTCCAACTTAATTATAAGAGGAAGAATTTCCCTGTCTTCAATGGATATGATATTTTTTTCAGCCTTTCCTAGTCATGTCTATATAAGCGTAACAATATCAATTCCTAGAGAAGAGAAAACCTGGAAACACTGACCTCCATAAGACATGATTATACGAAACAATTACTTTGAAGATTCCAAGAAAATCAACACAGAAACCCTTTGCAAAGAAATATACACATCACATATACATAAAACCTACGGTGTTGGACATTGAGCAGGGAATTAAACCGATAATCGGAATAACAGGAGTAACGATGGCACTAAAGACTGAGATTAAAACTTAAGAAGTGGAAAAGAAAGAAGGGAATTTTGATAATGCGGCTACGAGGTGCATCTATAGTGTTCAAGATCCCAAGGCCCCGCAGCTAAAACTGCGTAAACAAATGGCATCAAACCTAGAAGCTAAATCCGCAGGAATTAAACTATTGAGACTCGAAAATCAAGGAAATTGTAGGCACAACCTAAGATACGCAGATAAATGCATACCCAACAACATGTAATGCCAATAGAATAACAAATTAGAGGAAAACCTAAAATTTGAGAAAGGGGGAAAAAGATTAAAAGGGAAGAAAGTGGATTGAAGTCAAAATAAAGGCAGAATTAGGGAAATTAGCATTGAGAAATGAAGAGAAGAAAAGCATGCGAGAAAGGGCGTAATCAAGATTGAAACAAGAAAATGAAAGAATTGGGAAAATGGGTGTAAATAGAATCGAGTCGGCATTGTAGAAGAAGAAGAAGAAGGAGTGATTAGTTTAGAGGATACCTGGAAGAGAAAAACGGCGAAGAAATCAGCGGAGAGATTGCAGAGACGAAGAAGAAAGTTGTGAGAGTTGAAGGAGGAGGAGGAGGTTGAATGAAGGGTTAAGACATTCAAATCAGAATTTTCAATTTTAGAAACAAATCGCCAATTCGGATATTCTATAATTCCTTTCCTTTTATTTCTTCCTATCCAACTTCACGCATACTATTACTATGCACCAAACTTTGCCTTAATTTATCCTCTTTAATAAATCTATTTTATTCTTCCTTTTTCTTTTTCATTATCTTTACATTCTTTTCTATGCAATCAATATAATTAAGGCTACTTGTCAAATGAGTCGGTGACGCGATTGCTTATCTCATTTGGTGTTAATCTATCGGTTGTGCATGCCATTAGAGTGTGAACCAGTTAAATCACTTGTCTCTTGCGAATGCTCCTCCACAAACACCACCGACCGAGTCAAAATCATCTCTAAATGTGTTCAATCTTCTAATTCTTTCCTTCAATTTTCATCACCATGCTTGGAATGGTGCAGAGATCATACTCGAAATCATCTTGGTAGAACCGGAAGGGCATGGATGGAATCAGAGAGTTGAAAGATTGAACGAAGTAGTTGAAATGGTTGGGAGAGTTATTGAATATAAACAGCATGTTTTGAACCCAACAAGATATCCCATGTTCACCCTGTCCAAACCTTGTACACAAAAAAATAATCTCATTTATTCTCCACTGTCTTGTCCCTCCTCCTAAATCCAAAATCATATGTTATCTTGATTGAATACTATTTATTTGTTTCGACCAGTTTGAGTTGATTGCATATGTTACGTTCATTGCATACTATTTATCCTTATTAAGGTCTTAAAAAATATTTAATAAAGAGTAAATTAATATTGAAATATTTCTAAATATGTTATTACTTATTTATGAGAAAATGTTCTTTAATTCTTAGGTTTAAGGTCAAGTGCCTATAAATTTTGAAATATATGACATTTCAATAATGCTTACTCTTAGTTATTATTTTTTAATATTTATCTTCTTTTTGAAAAATAAATTCATGTCAAAATTGAATAGTCATTTGATTAACCTTTAATTTTAAAATTAGTTTAACCATTTTAGTAAATATTATTTTATGTGATTGTTAATTTTGTATATAAGATAAAAATATTCAATTTTAAAACATAGAGCTAAATTGAACTTATATCCCAAAACAGGGAATATAAAACTAATTTTCTTTTAAATATACTTAAATAGGTTATTGTTCAAAATAATCTATTTTATAAGGAGCAATACTTGACTACTTAGAAGTAATTAGTATATATTTTACACATTTGAGGATGATAATGTATATATTAAAAAAAATGATATTTTGACTAATGAGAGAAATGTGTGTTATGTAATAGGGTACTTCCTATCAAATACCTAAAAGTAGTGCTATTTTCCAAATTTAGAGAGAGCCTCCTGAGTATGAGAAAGATGTTTGTGTTTGTTTCTTGTTTTGAAAGAAAGTGTGGATTTAAACACAAAGGCTTACATATTGGTATAACCAACATGCCAAACTCCACCCATTGCAAATGGTAAATTAGTATAACAATTGGTTGAACCCCTAAACCCAAGATTCAAATCTACCAGCCTTTTCCTCCAAATTCTCAAACTTATATAAACTACAACAACCTCCCATTGTAAGATGGCAGCACTGCTAAGCTAATGGAGACTTTCAAGGGCTTGGCATTCATCTCAGTTGCAGCAACCATTTTAGTTAGCCTTTCAGTTGAAGGGCAGATCATTGGTTCGCCGCCTTGCACGGCCTCCGTGATCAACAACTTCACCCCATGTTTCAATGTCATCACTGGAAGTAGCAGCAACAATAACAGTGGTTCTTCGTCGTCGTCGCAAAGACAAAGCTGCTGCACCACATTGAGATCGCTATCAGGTTCAAGCATGGACTGTGTCTGTCTTTTACTCACTGCTAATGTCCCTGTTCCTCTGCCCATCAATGCTGCCCTTTCACTCATCCTTCCAACTTCTTGTAACATCACCAACCTGCCTTCTCAATGCAAAGGTACACCAAATGTTAAAACCTTTTTGGTTGTTTAATGTTGATGACATTGCTAATTAATTAGCACAATTTCTTAGATTCTATGAGTTGAATTTGTAACGTTTGGTTTTGAACATTTGTTGCAGCTTCTGTTTCTACACTGCCATCACCAGGTTTTATAAATATGATCAATCTTCTATAGTTCTCATCAAGATTAGGAGTTGAAATTTTGATCTTTTTTGAACTATTGACACACTTGACAGGACCTATCTCACTTGGACCAACTGCACCAACTCCTACTGCAGCTGCTTCTCCCTTAAGCCCACAAGGTGGCCTCTCAACTTGTTTGTGCATCATAATCTTTATTAAGAATGAGTGACTATGTAACCAAAAAGTTAGGGGTTCGAGTCAATTTAACTGATAATGCGGTTTGGTTGAGCAGTTTCAAAAGCAGTAGCTGTAGCTCCGGCACCAGAACCTGAAAGCAGTGAGGGGCAGCAATCACAAGCTCCAGCGCCAACCGATCATCATCGGATCCGACCCGTGGTATCTCCATCGGCTTCTGCTCCATCCTGTTTTCGCCCCCCATCTCTGTTGCTGATTTCCATAGCCATGATGATCATGGTTTTCAAATCCCATTGAAAAGCTTTTGCCTTTCATTCCTCTTTTAATTACTTACTTGTGTGTGCTGAATGAATGAATACCCCACCCCTGTCTCTATCTATTTCACTCTCTAAAAACAAATCAAAACTCCATTCCATTGCAGCTTCATTGTCAGTTCTGATTTTTTTGGATTAAGTTTTTGAATGTTAACTTATTAAAAGTTCTTATAAACTCATCATTTTAGGAACATTAACACAACACAAGGTATATATCCGAATTAAATATGTTGAAAAAAATAAAATTCCTTTCACCTTTTTAATGAATAATAATAACAATAATATAATAACTAAATGGTGGAACGGAAAACCTAATAACTGTCCCTCACGCTCCACTCCACGCCACTTCTTGTTGTTCTTCACGGCGTCTCCTCCTCCGTTTCAGAAGCGCAGTGCCGTCGCCGTCGCCGCCGCCGTGTTGTTTCTTCCGTTTGCGGCCGGTGCCTTGATTTTCTAGGCTGTTGTTGTTACAGGTATCCTCCCAATCTCCATGTATGCCTTTCTTCTTCTCAGTTGAAAGAGTGGAATATTTATTTTCATAACAATTGCGGAATGGAAATGATAAAGAAATACTTTTCCACCATTTGTTGCATCGAAGCTTTGACACTCAGCATATCTCTTTCCCCTTCGCTCAAAATTACGTGTTTCAACCATTTCCCTTTCTTCCTTATTCACCAGAGGGAGGAATAGGATCGGTCTGTCAATAACTCATCGCTTCTAATACCACCCACCCCCAATTACTAGTAAGAGAAAAAATGGGACATATTTTCTGTCTGATTTTTTTATTGAAAGACATGATAGTTAGCTGATACTTTCTTAGAAATTAAGAGTAGATTTTTTTAATGATCAAAATGAAATTGAGAACATGTAAAGGATTAATTTTGTTTGATATAATTGGGAAAAAGGAAAAAGCAAGGGCTTTTGAGTGTGGTTTGTCTGAGCTTTCCATTGGATTTAACTAACATATCATATGTATTGTATTCTCTCATTTCCCCATCTCTTGATCGTAAATGCTTCATCATCAATTCCGCTTAAAGTTTACCCTTGGATAGACTAGACTTGCATTATCCTTTCTGCTTTTCTCCTGATCTGACCAATCAATCTATAAGTTTGCTTTCTTTTTTCTTGTCCCTGATTTCATTGAACACTGTAAATCATGGGATCTGCTTGGAGTTTTCTACTCACTATATATCATTTATATTCTAACTTGTGCAGATATTGACAGCCGTTGGTATTTGCATACTTTCAGATGGGCTGGAAGGCTGCTCAAAAGCTCATTAGGAACTGGAAAATTGTTAGAGGAGATAATGTAAGGGAATTTTTTCAAATTAATAGATAAGTATCTTATTTACTCCTGTTGCTGATTAGGTTCCTTATGATGATTGTGATTGGTTGTATTTTTCATAGGTGATGATCATTAGAGGCAAGGATAAAGGAGAAACTGGTTTAATTAAGCGTGTTATACGCACTCAAAATCGTGTTATTGTTGAGGGTAAAAACCTGGTATGAAATGGTTGCAACAGTCGTTATTTATATGGTTCCCTCAGCTGATTTTGAACTGCATCATTTTTATGATTTCAGCAGTTGCTCATGACATGAGTCGCGTGTTAGTTCTATCATCAGTCATTCACTTTTTTATGCTTCATACAGGTGAAGAAACATATTAAGCAAGGACAAGGCCATGAAGGTGGAATATTCACGGTTGAAGCTCCCCTCCATGTATCGAATGTTCAAGTTGTTGATCCAGCAACAGGGTTTGGACACTATCCTATCCACGACTGTTATTGGTTTTTAATGTCTTGCCTTCCACTAGAGCATTTATAGACATTGTTCTTTTGCAGGAAGCCTTGTAAGATTGGTATTAGATACCTTGAAGATGGTTCTAAAGTACGAGTTTCAAGAGGAATTGGAGCCTCAGCTTCTATAATCCCTCGTCCAGAGATCTTAAAGATAAGGGCTACTCCCAGACCTACAGTTGGTATTGATCTAAAGCCTATAGCCTTTTTTATGAAAAATATGCCTATAGCACTTTTTATTTATATTTATTTGCTTTGCTATTATTTTTATATTTTTTTTCTTGTTTTCTAAATTTATCTGTGCTCTGATGTGCTTCTGTGGCATTGTTATGTAGTAGGTCCTTCCCTTTATTATTCCATGTTATTATATAAATATTCTTATTAATTTTTCTTAAAAAATATAATAGTTTATGTCTTATTATTTTCTTATTAGAGCTTGTATTGGAACTGGCGTGTCATGACTCATCAATGAGCCAAACTAATGATTAGTTCTTTGCAAATATTCACATCACCTCTCTCAGAAAATAAGTGTTCTTGTGGATACTATGGTTAGCTGTTGCCATGCTCTATCCATTAGAATAGTCGCCTGAGTGGACTATGCTGCTGATTGTATATTTTATTTTTTGGATGCCGATTGTATTATTTAGGAGGTGTTTGGATGAGGAGTTATTTCGAGTAATTCTCCTCATTTTCAGTAATTAGAAATTGAGAGTTGCAGTTTAAAACTCGTTTGGATGTGTTTTTTTTGGTAGAGTTAGAGACAATAGTTTGTTTGGATGTGGATTTGTAATGAGTAGTTAAAAAAGAATGATTAGAAATGAGTGGTTAAAAGTGAGTTATTTTGAGTAGTTAGTTAGAAATGAATGACTAGAATTGAATAGTTAGAAGCTCAACGGCATTAGTGTACACACAATGACCTAGAGGTCATGAGTTTAAATACCCTCATCCCCTTGTAATCTAAAAAGAAAATGAGTGGTTAGAAATGAAATGTTATTTTGAGTAGTTAGAAATGAGCGGTTAGAAATGAGAAGTTATTTTTAGTAGTAAAAATGAGGAGTTGTTTTAACTAGTTGCATTGCTATAACTCATTCGAATTAAGTTAAACCAACGACCAACCCAGAAGCTTAAGTTGATGGGTTGGGGGTAAATTTAATTATATCAACCTACATTCCTCCTATGGGCTTTGAAATTTGAAAATTGCGCTATAAGTGGAATTCAATTTTAATTGGGAAGGAAATGACTTGGCAGAGACTCTAATATAGGAGCTCTTATACCACATTAAATTAAGTTAAACCACCAATCAACCCAAAAACTTTAGCTAATAGGTTGATAGTAAATTTAATCATATCAACCTACCTTCAGTATTCTTGAACAACAAACTAGAATACCTGAATGGGGCTCATGCATCTGTTGATGAAACATAGACTTCATGCATAATTCTTCTACCTTCGATGTATCTCAATCACTCCAATCTTCAATTTGGTCAGAAGATATCAATAAGACTATAGGTCTAGTTTACACTAACCCCAATATACATAGACTTTGTTGGCTTATGAAAATAGATATAGTTGTGTAAGTAATTTTAGTACGTTTGTTGTGCTGATCCTTATGATATGATCGTATTTGTTGATGATTTTCAGCTGGTCCCAAAGATACTTCAATGGATGTGGTGATGGAGAAAACTTATGATGCTAAAACAGGAAAGGGTATGCCAGCCCTTTAATCTCTATATTCAATTCAGAAGACATAGTTCTACTTCTACTAGGTTCGGTTCGAATATAATTCCGAACCTGAGGTTGCATCTTTGTTGTATTGGGCGGCAACTTGTATTTCATTTTCTTGTTTTTATTTACTCTATTAGTTTAGATGGGTTAATAATCATGAATGCTTTTGAAGAAAGGATGTATTTTGAACTCGAGTTTGTAGTTTGTAGTTTTTCGATGGAATACATTTAGTCTTTCCAAGCCGCTCCATAGAACAGAACAAAAGAATCCTCCATGGGTCTTCCTGTTGTTCATACTTCTTTGTTCAGAGCAATGGGTGAAGGATTGCTTCCAGATTATCTATTTCTTTCTCTACTTTGATATACATCCTTGCGTCTTATTACAGAACTAGTCAATTCACTCGATTCCATTTTTAAAAAAGTAATTAATTGAGAGTTATCATGTCAATAAAACAAATAATTAACAGGTCAAGTAAATTGAAGGGATGTTTGGAGCAAGGAGAATATGAATGAATGAAAATTAGAGGGGAACAAAAATGAGAGGATAACTATTGGAGAAAATGATTATTATCGTGTTTGAGGTGAAAATATAATACGATAAGAATAAAATAGTGAGTATGGACCGAACGAAAACTGATTATAAGTAGAATAGAAAGAAGTTATGATAGAATGTGATTATGGAGGTAGTGATTCTTGGTGGGTCAAATATAGGTCATTGAATGACATTTTCGATCATGAAAACATTTCTTTAGTTCTACT
>JBBMEF010000021.1:2058299-2099108 GCA_037832685.1 Sicyos baderoa | reverse complement strand
TCGTTATCGTCCCATTTATCATTAAAAAACACATACACTGATGTAGTTGTCATCCTTAAATTTAACCTCGAGCAAGTTTGTAAATGATTGTATGAAAAGGTTGGTGGTAGCCAAAAATGGTAAAAACGAGATAACATTGTAGAAGATTGAGGGGCGATAGGGTAACGATGGTGGAAAAAATGGTGAATCCAGCAAATCTGTAAAATAATGGAATTAATGGTTAAAATGTTAATTAAAATGCTAAAAAAAGAAATTAAATTGTTAAATTCAATAATGCATCTTAAATTTGACCACCTAAAAATCCTAAAAGTGTGGATGATTTTATTTAACACATTATTATTATTATTATTATTATTATTATTATTATTATTATTATTATTATTATTATTATAAAATAGTCTAACAGTTAAACTTAGTTCCTCAAATAATGGAGCAAATAATGTATTTAATTAAAGAAAACGTATAAATAAGAAAATTAAAATTAATCCGTTAGATAGTGGAGTTAATAGTCTATTTAATTTAAATAAATATAGAAATAAGAGAATGATATATATGAGATGTTTAATTCTCTCCCCACTACAAATTCATTTTAGACATAACACTCAAATATTTTCTCATTTAGACACCACCTATAATACTTTACAAAAGTGGATTTTCCCTTTTCTGGATGGGTGGGGGTCTGTCAAAACCCAGTTCAGTTCAATTTATAGTGGCCCAAAAGCGAAGCAGGAGGCAGAATTAGAGAGCCCAACTTCCAATTTCCATATCTTATCAAAAGAAAGAAAGAAACTCCATTAAAATATCTCCATTCTCGAACGGTTGCTTTGCTTGTAGAGCGGCAATGAGCGTTCATGTTCATGTTCAGCTCTCAGGGCTCTGCTTGCCAAGCACCACCACTCGTATAATCCGGCCTCGCGCTTTTTACTGTCGAAGCGGACCATCCCCAGCTTCTCTCGCGCCTTCAGCTTCTGTTTCTTCAACCATTCAGGTGTCTAATCCATTCGAATTCTTAGTTTCCATTTCATGTTCCAACCCACTTGGGGGAAATTTTTTATCTTTTAACGTTTTAGTTCAATCTTCTATGCTTTAGACCCTTGCATTTTTTTTTTCTTTCTTCTGCTAGCTTCTTTTAGAACTTATCTTAAGTAGTAACTGAGTAAAGATGTGAAATTGGGATTCAAATGTTATAGATCGTTGGTGGGAAAACATCAAATTTCTTTGGAGATTCAAGCTCCAAAGGTACATCTGTTAGCGGCTTAGATGAGGGAGATTGGGTTGATTTTGAAGCTGATCTGTGTTATTGGGCAAAGGCTTTGCGCCCCGTTCAGGTATGGTGAAATAGTGCAAGAAGTTTCTTGATGAATCAATTAATCTTAGAAACTAAAGATTGTATCCTTATCCTATATTTTGCACGGTGTGATGTGAATTCGGCAGTGGTACCCTGGCCATATAGCAAAGACCGAAAAAGAACTGAAGGATCAACTAAAGTTGATGGATGTTGTTATCGAGGTTCGAGATGCGAGAATTCCCATGTCTACAAGCCACCCACAGGTTTGGATTAAACTTCTTATTTTGTTCATTCCATTCATTATATTCTTGACTCACTACTTTTAAGTTTTAGCAGTGGTTGCTTGCCTGTACTAAAGGATGAAATGATTTTCTATTTCATAACTAGAAATTTTTTGAACATGGTCTTTTCTTTTTGTTACAATTTATTTTATCATTTTCGTGAATAGATGGATGGGTGGCTTGGTAATAGGAGAAGAATATTGGTATTGAATAGAGAAGATATGATATCTTCCGAAGACCGGAATGCTTGGGCAGCTCATTTTAAGAGACAGGGGATAAAAGTTGTATTTTCGAATGGGCAACATGGAATGGTATCTAAACAAGTGAAATTCTTTCTGATTATCTTGACTTTGACATTGTAATGGTGGATAATGCTCTTTGTGGCAACTGTAGGGCACAATGAAGCTAGGGCGGTTAGCAAAGACATTAGCAGCAGACGTCAATGTCAAACGTAGAGCTAAAGGACTACTCCCTCGGGCGGTTAGTTGCATGAAATAACTAAATTCTAATGCTTAAGTTTTTGTTTTTGTTTTGAGGTTCTTAGATTTCTAGAATTATTTCTATGCCAACCGGTCAAGAAGGTCTTGAGGAATCAAAGGGTTATAAATTTAATTTATGGTGTTCACCTATCTAGGAATCAGTTTCCTATAATTTTCCTTGACAAACAAAAGTTGTAGGGTTAGGTAGTGAGTTCCGTGAAAATAGTCGAGGTGGGCGTAAGCTGGCTCGAATACTCACGTATATATATAAAATTTACATCGTAAATGATTTTTGTTTTATTCTCACGTAAACATACATACAGAAGCACTGCAAAGTCATGTAGCCTTAAGACTGAGTAAAGAAAATTATCTGAATAGCTGCTTAAGGCTCTATATCACCTCTATTTGATATTTTCTGTTAAATAGTAATAGCCAATATGTGAAAATTATAGGGTATACTGGGTTTGTTTTCAATAGGAAATCAGAAATATTTTCAGAACATACCCTAAACAGTCTTAGTGATTTTTATACAGGTTCGTGCTGGAATAGTTGGATATCCGAATGTTGGAAAATCATCTCTGATCAACCGCTTGCTGAAACGACGTATGTGTCCAGCAGCGCCAAGACCAGGTGTCACCCGAGAATTGAAGTATGAATCTTTTTTTTTTCCTGTATCAAAATACTATTGGGATAGAACCCAAATAAATTAGAAAATAAAAGGTAACAGAATACAAGATAAACCAAGTGTTGAAGTACTTAGACCTTCTCTATTTTGAAATCTCTCTCCAGCCCTAAATCATTCACCAAAATATTGCCTATCTTCTTCCTTCTCTCACCGTGCCTAACAAACTTTCTAACTAATTACTAATATATTCCTTAATAACAAACCTATTATACTGTTTACTAAGTTTAAAAGCTGGGAACGAGAGGGGGAATCCTGTTTATATCCATTTTATTGCAGTTTTGAAAGATGGCAATAAATTTTCTTCTAAGTAGAGTTTGATGAGCTCTTTCAATAACTGTCTGTCTCCACTCTCCTTATTTCCATTTTCTTGTGAAAGGTGGGTTCGTTTTGGAAAAGATCTTGAGTTGCTTGATTCTCCTGGTATTATACCAATGCGGATTAGTGACCAGACGGCTGCAATAAAGCTTGCTATATGCGATGACATTGGAGAGAGGTCCTATGCAGCTGCTGATGTTGCTGCCATTCTTGTACAGATTCTGACCAGGCTTCCGTCAGTAGGTACTATGGAAATATTTTGATTTCTTGAAATTTTCAAGAATACAAGTTGTCTCTCTTGGTAGAACAGAAATATACAAGTTGTCAAATTATTTATGTTCACTGAGTTCATTGCTTGATGACAATCTGGAGCATACACTTGCTTTCACGTTTCAGGATGTTCAGTTTCATCTGTTAAAACAGTCTGATTTCTTGTTGATAAGTGACAATTTTTTGTTGTTGCAAATCTCCAGGTGTAGAATTACTTCAAAAGCGATATAAAGTTGATGAAGACGGTCAATGTGGTCAAACGTAAGTTATTATATGCTGATCAATAATTTTATTTCTCATTTCTCTTCTCTAGAAAAAGATCAATAGTTTTATTTCTTGTTTAGTACTATATGCATGAAGCATCTTGATTTCTTAACGAGAAAAACTCTACTCTCTGGTTCCCAAGGGGTGGCCTAGGTAGGCTTGTAAGCTCTTAGATATGTTCTCTTGGAAGTCCTAGGTTCAAAACTCACACGTGAGCTTAATTATAAAATCCCTTGTGGGGAAGAATCTTTGACTAAAATATCTCTCTATGTAATAAACAATATAGATATTTGTGATTAAAAAATAATTGTTAGTAAATTATTGGTGACAGATTTGTTCAAAAGTTAGCAGTCCAATTGTTCAACGGGGACAGTCATCAAGCAGGTTTCCGCATCTTATCAGATTTTCGTAAAGGAAAGTTTGGTTGGGTTGCTTTGGAAAGGCCTCCCCGATAATATGCTGTAGGATGATCGTTTTCTCGGAGGTCAAAATTTCAACTTCTCACTCTTATACAACTCGTACAAATGCTAAAAGGCCACCTGCTGTTGTAGTATTAGAAACTCAACAGATAGAAAAAGAGCTTCACGAATGTCTATATTGCTTTCGACTTGCGGAGTTGTGGAAAGTGCATGATTGGAGTCTTTGATCTTGAACTGCAAGGAGTCTCATTAATTTGTGAAGCCTGTGTTTTATTTTTCGGATAAGAATTTATGAAGCCTTTGCTAACATGTAATATATATGTTTTTTTTTTTTAATATTACTCGTGTAATTACAACTCTTTTTGGTTGACTTTCATTTTATATCCAAATGAAATTTCTTAGTACTTTACGTTGTTTGGTTTTGGCTAAACCGACGAATGCATCTTCTTTAGGAATGGATAAAAACCTACATCGTACACAATTGTTTGACAGAGTGAAAAAACCTGGGATGTGCAGATGACACAACTTTCTTTGGTTTCTCCTATTAATGCATCAAACAATCGTCAATGGAGCAACACAAATATTAAGTAAGCTCAATTACTTCACTTTTGAATCACGTTATTCTGTTGCTGATAGTAGTACAATAAATGAGAATGCATGTACAAAAGTAAAGTTTTGCACAAATATTCGAAGAATGGTCAAGCAGCTACTGGAACTTTTAGGGACTCAAGTATCTTATCATCTAACTCAAACTTAATATCTTTCTTGTCTCTACCAATCTTCACATACTCTTCAAATCGTTCCTTCAAATCTTCAGGAAGATTTGTGCTACTTTTCCACCCTAAAATATCCTGGGCTGCTCTTGGCTCTGCGTAGAAATGCTGCAGAAAACATAATAAAACCGATATCAAACACTTTTTTAATCAATTTTTTTTTCTTTCTGGATCTTCTACGTTCACCCTACCCAAGTACCAAAGAAATGACTTCATTTTACTCACCATGTTCCTGAAAGGAAAAGCTTTCTTTGCATCAATCCCAACTGATTTTGGATCATAGTGAACGATATTAACTGAACGACCTGCCGCTTTAGCACATAGCTTGGCCATTCCATCAAGAGTTACGGCACGATCGCTTACGCAGTTGAATATGTTAGAGTGTGCTTCATCTGGCTTCTCTACAGCCAGTGTCAACATAGAAGACAAGTCCCTGACATGAGCGATGTTCGACAGCTGCATCCCGGAGCCTGGAATCAGAATCGGTCTGTCTCGGACAATTCCTGCATTGAGTATTTATCAAGTCCATGAGCTCATGAATTAAAGTTAGATATGTCCAAGTAGTTGCTTGACTGATTTAGAGAAAGATGCAGGTTTTTACGATCAAAGAACCACTCTTCACAATCTTTGTTGTTGCCGGATCCAATCATGTACTGTGGACGGAAAACAGCCCAGCTGCCAAAAACCTCTGCAATATATTCTTCAACAGCAACATGACCAGCACTAGCTTTAACAGCATCCTGTCACAGAAATTTGCAAGTTTAGCATTGTGCAGGTGTATTTATCTACTATGGTGACAGGAAGTTGATGAAAGTGTAAAGCTTTACCCCTTCAACATGAGGAGGCTCTTCAGTTGGCTTATAAATTCCAGCACTGCTGATAAATAGAAACTGCTTCACACCAGAGCTCTTTGCCCAATCAATAACAGGCCTGTGTCAAAAATAAATGGCAGCTCAAATCTTGTTACGTTGTACAAATAAAAAAGTAGCAGAATTGAGATCATGTTTCAAACCTGACAGTATCAATATCCTTGCCATTGTTATCTAAGACAACATCAAATGATGCTCCTGCCACAGCGTTGCCAACTTGTGCTGGATCCCCCCACACGGTGCTGCCTCCAGCACTCACAATTTCCTACACAACGTGGATGGTTAATTAAAGACAATTCCTTGGTTGGATATTGGGGTCAAAAAAAGGAAAGTTTAGTTTAGAGAAAGTAGAAGTAGTAACTGAGAATCTGTTAAATGGAGGCTTGTTCATCTTGTCTGAATCCTGTTGGCCCACAGTGAGAACTGTGACGTCGTGGCCGGACGCCAGGAGCTGTTTGGCGAAGTAGAAGCCAATGACTGCATGTCCGCCGCTGTTGGTGTTGACGATCAAGACCTTCTTTTTGTCAGCAGGGGAAGAGGCAGCAGCAGACACTGTGACATGAGTACTGAAAGAGCAAAGATTGGAGGAGGGTGGTCTGGAAGTGGAGGGGCAGCAGGGGAAGGAATGGGAAATGGAAAAAGAGGATGAAAGGGCAGCACAAGGGAGGTGAGCAATTGATAGTCGAGGAGGAACACAAGATGAAATTAGATGAATGGAGGGTTTAGAGGAGAAGAGGGAACATGAGGAAGCTAGAGCTGCAGCCATGGAATCAACACCAGTTTTTGTGCTGGATTGTGTGAGATGAAAATCATCCGTTTTATTAGTTATCAGATAATTCAACAAAAAATAGATAAATAGATATCTTTTTAATGGCCATTCATTTGTAATGGGCCATATACCACATGCCCAAATGCACAGCTAGCTTAGATGTTCAAAATGGATGGACAAAATTTCAAGTTGGATTTTTTGTTACAGCCTAACTCAAAACTCCATGATAATCCATAGTAATTGGTGTGATAACTTCACTCGGTTAAATACCTGTGCACATACGAGGCCTATTTTTTCAAATTTATTTAGAGCAAATTACAAGTTTGTGATTACTAAGGACACAGACTTTTTGTATGTTTACAAATAGAGGAAGATGATTATCATACAAATAGAGGAAGATGATTATAAATACCGATTTCAGGTATCGAACATGTGATCATGAAATCAAAATGGATTAATACCAAACCAAATAATTAGTCGCATCACTAACCAAATTATATGGATTAAATACTGCTATCTGAGACTTAATTTTAATTTTTAAAAATATAGGGAGTTATAATTTTCCTATCTGTTTATGAATGGTGATGGGGCCCACTTAGAGGCGGTGAAAATAAATGTTGTGTTCGGAAAGGAGCTGAGTGAAAACAGGAAAAGCATTGAATAAAGCAAAATAGTTTTTATGATGACATAAAATAAGTGAAAATAATAATGAGACAGATTCGGAACGTTGGGTTCTTTGGGTTTATTTAAATCTTCAGAATCTGCTTTTAAAGTCTCCATTTTTAAGAGTAGCCGTTGCAATCTTCGCTCTTTCTCAACCTCATCCTCACTCACTCATGGCTGCCTCTGTGGATTCTCCATCGTCTCCACATCCCAACCAGGTTCTTCTTCTTCTTCTCTCCGGTCTCTTTATCTTGTGTTGGATCTTCTTTTTCTGATTCATTTTCTTCAATGATTTTAGGGTTCTTCGCCGTTGTTCAGTCCCGCTTCGGATAAGCGTTTCTGGAGCTCCCTTCGAGGTAGAATCGACTCGCTTCTTGAGCAGCGGAATGCCAAATCTTCAATGCCGGACCAATTAGTGAGTGCCTTTTTCTCTTTCAATTTCCCCTTTTTTTCCTTTTTCGAGCTTAGTCGACGAGTGTTCTATAACTGTGATATGGCTTTGTGGGGATATAGAACGCAAGCAAATCGGAGAGGTCAAAGAAATTGAAGGAAGATTCTTTGCTTTTGCTCCGAGGTTTCGACTCTGTTGGCTCTACTCTGTCTCAGCTGTCCACCAATTTGGATAACGCCTTGCAGGTACTATCAAATTTGTCTAATGCTCTTTCTTTGAAAAAAGCGTTTGTTTTTTATGAGCTCTCATTTCATTTCAGAGTGCTAGGGATCTTGTCAAAGCACCAACCTTGACGGAGATCTTCCAGAACAACCTCAACAACTCCGAGAAACAAATCGAGTTGGTGGTGGAGGCCAACCAAGCAACCAAGAGGAAGTTTGATGACAGCCATTGCTCAGAAGAATCAGAGGTTGATTCTGAGAAACAAAACCACAAAAACCCTAAAGACAAGCTTAAAAAGGCCAAAAATGTTGGTTCTTTTATCCTTAATTACCATCTGTATATTGTATTTGAATGAATGTACATCTTATGCAATACTAACTTTCGGGTGGTCTGCATTTCTCCAGCTTGCTGTTGCAATGGCAACCAAATCAGCCTCTCTAGCAAGAGAATTGAAATCATTGAAATCCAATTTATGTTTTATGCAAGAGCGGTGCGGATTACTTGAGGAAGAGAATAGGAGACTTAGGGACGGGTTTGCCAGAGGGGTTAGACCAGAAGAAGATGATCTGGTCCGTATCGAACTTATGATTTTTTATTTAATTTATACTTCCTTCTGAAGGGGCTGTGTAAACTCATGAATAGAGAGTGTGTTTTTGTTTGATGGTAAAACAGGTTAGGCTTCAGATGGAGGCACTACTTGCTGAGAAATCCAGATTAGCCAACGAAAATGCAAACTTAACAAGGGAAAACCAATGTCTTCACCAGCTTGTGGAGTATCACCAGCTCACATCGCAAGAGCTATCTCTTTCTTACGAGGAAGTCATACAAGGCATGTGCTTGGATTTCTCGTCACCGCCACCAGCCATTGCTGAGGAAGATGAAGAAGGACAAGAACTAGAACAAGAACATGGTGGCTGTAGTGACAAAGAAATCACTGGAACACCTAGAGCTGATGTTTTTAGCTTTTCTACTTCACTTGATGAGCTCCACCAAGAAGAAGAGTTGAGTTGATTTTGGGCCAGAAGATGCAGAGTTTTGCTCTTCAGTTTTAAAATTCCTTTAACTAAGTAGTAACTTAATCTGTTCGTCACTGCATTCAAGTTCAGAATAAATAAATCCATTGTTTTATCATTTTCTACCCATTATCTGATCCCTCATTTGTCAATGCATGATCTGACGTAAAAGGCTAAAAGCCATTGCTTGCTTAATATATATCACTGATAGCAATACTTGAAATACTTACCAGACTACTTTTTTACATTTGAAATATTAAGTAAGGATGGGTAAGTATTGCTGATCCAAACTACGAGATGCTTTGCACAAAAAAGAATATTTGAGAGCAGGGAAAGTAAAATTGAATCAAGAATGATTTGTGTATAGGATAATATAAACTTTCAATAATTGTTTTTTAACTTTATGTTTGTTTGTTTTTTTTTTTTGAAAAAACCAATTCATTAATAACTAACCAATCAACCCCTACTAGCCAACAAAAGGGGTAGATTTCCCCTCCAAAAGTCATCATTCTCCTCCCAAGAAGAGGAAAAGAAAAGAAGAAACATAGGTGAAAGTAGTTATAGATAATGATAAGACTAGTTTTTCATTCAAATATTAACCAACAAGTTCTTAAAAAACTAGACGGAAAATAGGAAACAAGAAATACAAAATATCAAATGGGGGCAGCTTTATTTGCCCGAACCTCAAGGAAGAGGACCAGGTGCTTGCACCATAGAGGTGAATTTGTAAACGGCGGCACAACATCTTCGGTGAAGGAGACCGGTTGGAGTGGTCCGGAGCTTGAGCTTACTCAGCTCTTCGTCTCTATGCTGCCTCAACTTATCCAGCTTCATTGTCAAGTTATAATAATCTGGTCATACTTCATGCACACCTTATTCTTCTCGGAGACATAGTCTTTCATCTGTAAATCAGCGAGTTCCAAGAGTGCAACTTGTTGATCAGTGAAGCCGGGACCCATCTTCTTATGCAGCTCGTCGAGCATCGTCTGGGCCTTGAGAGCCTGCTTTCCATCCTTAGCCCGCAGGAACTTGAGGAAGTTGTAGAACATGCCTGGCCTCATGCCTCTGATGGTGTCAAAGATGCGGTTTTTAACCCCAATGCGCAGAATGCGCTCCATTTCGAAAATCCAACCACAAAGAACAGCCTTCTCTTTGTCATCTTGAGCAGTAACTAAAGGTCAAACTGCCTGTATTTCATCATGAATGTACCTAATTTTGGCCTGGCCATGGCCAAAATATGTACGCCAGTATCTGAAATCCAAATCAGCCGACACATGTTAGCTTTTCATTGCATTCCCTTTTTTTTATATAGGGTAGAATATAAGTTTAGTTCTTATGGTAGGAAGAAAGTTAGACTTTAGTACTCATAATTTCAAAAACTAGAGTTTAGTCTCTATGGTTTGAAGAAATATAAAATTTAGTCCATATAATTGGATAAAACTTAAAAATTTGTTATTGTCATTTCTAATAGTAAACAAATTAAGTACTTAAAAGTTAATTATTCACGTGTCAATGATGAAATCATGAGTTAAGTGACTGATATAACTAAAAAAACATGGTGACTATATTGACAAAGAAATCACTCAACACCCAGAGCTGATATTTTAGCTTTTCTACCTCACTTGATGAGCTCCACCAAGAAGAAGAGTTAAGGTGATTTTGGGCTAGAAGATGCAGAGTTTTGCACTTCAGCTTCTTTTAATTTTTAAAATTCCTGTAATCATCAAGTAACTTAATTTGATCGTCACTGTATTCAGTTCAAAATAAACCCTATAGCATTTTCCATTATCTTAGGCCTTCATTTCATCAAACCAAGACTTCTACTAGCAGACCTTTGTAATGGCATGATATGGCAATTATCTTTTTCACTTTACAAGTCAAGTGGAAAAAAGCTTTTAACACAATAAGCCATGGTGATACCGTTTTCTAAAGACCTTCAAAACAATATCATAACTTTTTTTTTAAAACAAGGGTAACCATGCCCGTCCCTAGGTCAGGCACAAGGAGACATTGAACCTAAGACCTTGAGGGGAGCATACCTTCAAAGCCCAAGTTTTCAACCTTTGGGGACTCAAAACTTATCATAACTAGAGACCTTCAAAACATATCATAACTGGAAAAGCAAGGAACAGTCGTCTTAAACAAACATAGCAGCTTAAGAAAGAGACCTTCAAAACATATCATAACTAGAGAGATCTTCAAAACATATCATAACTAGAGACCTTCAAAACATATTTTAACTGGAAAACCAAGGATCAGTGAGACACTAGAGACCTTCAAAACATATCATAACTAGAGAGATCTTCAAAACATATCATAACTAGAGAGATCTTCAAAACATATCATAACTAGAGACCTTCAAAACATATTTTAACTGGAAAACCAAGGATCAGTGAGACTTAAAACAAACATAGCAGCTTAATAAAGAGACCGATCTCTTAAGTTCAAAAAGGCGATGGTCTTTACAGATGCTACATTTTCTTCAGCTCTTTTCACTGTCTTGTCATTTTCATTCTCTTTGCTGCAGAAGGTCTGGCTTCGCGTCCCATGCCTAGAGACATAGCAATAGTATCACGAATTGCTTGAGAATGAGCAGTCACCGCTGTTTCAGTCAATTTAGTGAGATTGGAGACTAAGATAACATCCTCCATTTTCTCCACCACTTCAGAAAAATCCACATTCCCTTTGTCGTGCAACACAAGCAAACCAAAAGAACCCATGAATAAATAAAATCATCCTTATAAGGTTGAAAGAAAACTCTATCAACTACAGACACATGAAACCATTACAGACAGTAGTCAGTAAGTAAGGAGTGATTTCCATCTAAAATTTCCTTATTTATTATTTCACTTAGTTGAGTTGAGAGAGAAGAATAGGAACATGGAGAAATGCACTGCTAAAAAAGCACATTCCATGATAGATATGCTAAGGTTGATTAGTCCTGTAAAAACTAAAAAGTATGGAATCGAAGGTACTTACTGCTTCAGCTTTTGAAAGAGCCGTTTCCAACTTCTGAGTAAGCTTGTGGTTTTCATCCATCAGGGCTTGAACCTAGCATAAACAAAAACAAAAGGTATGGTTAATATATATGCAGGAGAATTAATAATCATAAATAAAATAACGAAATAGACCTTTTTCAGGGATTCAAAATATAAGCTCTTGTATCTGACACCAGTTGGTGATAAGTTTTCAGTCAGCAATGGATTATCATCATTCTGCTAGACATTGAACAACCAATTAAAAGAAAATGGGTAGAATGAAATGAATTAAAAACATATCATACCATTTGGCACCTTAGCTTGGAATGCCTCTATGGTTCTTTCTTGAGTTTCAAGTAGTTTAACTACATAATCCATTTTTGCCTGCAACACAAAGGTGCTGACCCAGCTTTTCCTCTCTATCCTGCCTCATGCTAGCTAGCTTCCTTCTCAGGTGCTTAATGTGTTGGTCAATCTCCTCAGTCTTCTCATCAGCCAGGGCTAGCAGAGATGATTTTTCCGCAGTTACAGGAGCAGAAGAAAATAATATGAAGAGAAAAGAAGAAGGATGTGGTGATTTTAAAGAAAGAATCCTTGACATTGGAAAAAGGGAGCATGCCCTGCCCAGTTCAAGCTCAAACGTTTGAACACAAAACACTGTGTCATTATCAACTTTGTTTTTTTAAAAAAACAAAAACCAAAACTTCATTAAAGACCACTAAGCCAGTTTTAATACAAACTTACAAAGAGAAACGATCCATTATGGAAAGCCAGAGACTTTTTTTTTTTTTTTTTAATAATATTTGGATGCCAAGGAAACTGGTAGGAAATTAATTCCTAGGTAGATGGCCACTATAAAATGAACCCATCACCATATGCACCCAAGGCCGACGAATCAACCAAAACCGAATTATAAATCCCTTTTTTTTTGTTGTACGACTGGAAAGACAATATGAATTCACTTCGGTGATCTTGAACAGTAAGTAAAGGTCAAACTGCCCGTAATTCACCATCAAGGATCGAAACTTACATTTAAAAATTAATAATTTGATAGCAGTGGTCAGTGAGTTTGTTAAGAAATTTGATTCCGGTCATATATATATTAATATCATGTCAATATGTACGGCAACCAAAATCAGAGGGACACGTGTTAGGTTGTGATTGAAAAGAGGATAAGATGAAGATATTGTGTTTAAGATGATGATGAAAGCGCAAGGTGTGTGCGTGGTTGATGATGATGGAAATGGTGCTCCTCCACCACCATCCCGTTTTCCGCTCTTCTCCTCTCTTCCTCAAACGCCCAATTCTAATTCACCCTCCTCCTCCTTCTCCTCTTCTTCGCCGAAATCATCGCCTTTCCGTAAACTCCATTTCGCAGCAGAACCCATTCCAGTCCAGCCAACCCATTCCTCAAACCCCAAGACCTAAAACTCTATTCCCAAGTGGCTTCAAGCGCCCTGAGATCACAGTCCCCAGTCTCGTGCTGCAACTCGATGCAGCTCAGGTTTTGGACGCTGCTCCGCCTTTGGACTTCATCGACACCGCCGTCTCCAAGTGGGTTCGGATCGTCCTGCTCAATAGCGGCGAACGCGGCGGCGGCAAGCTCTACGAAGCTGCCTGTAAATTGAAGTCCCTGCTCGCTGACCGTGCTTATTTGTTGATAGCCGACCGCGTCGACATTGCCACTGCCGTTAATGCCAGTGGAGTTGTTCTCTCTGATCAAGGTTAGTGTAAACAAAAAAAAGATTATGATGCATCTACCTATAATATACGAATTTCATAATGTTTAAATCAAAGCATAAACGAACCTGCTTTTGTTTGTTGGTACTGGTATATATTTGTGCTTCGGATACATTTTTTTTCGACACCCATTTTCTTTGCGGGTTGAGTCATGTTAAATTATTAATCAACTCATAAAGTTGATAGATTTCAGTAAATTTATTTATAACTTAACAATCCCCCACTCGTGGACTTGAAAATTTGAGAAATGTGCTATCAATTTTAATTGAGGAGGAAAAGATTTCTGAGCTAATATTACTTGGAATCTTGTTAATAACCAACCAACCCAAAAAGGTAATGGGTTAGAGTAAATTTAATTATATCAACCAACATAATATCATTAGAAAGCGAGAAAGCTGTTGGATAGGTGACTAATTTGTTTTCCTGTATGAATCAGGTCTTCCTCCTATTGTGGCCAGGAGCACCATGCTGGATTCTATATCAGATTCCCTATTTCTACCTCTGGTAGGAAGGAGCGTGAAATCTTTAACTTCAGCCATAAATGCGTCCAAATCAGAAGGAGCTGATTTTCTTTTGTACAATCTTGATGAAGAGAAGCTTGATATGACTACAGATTCTTTGTTTAAGGATGTGAAGATACCAATATTTGTACTATCTTCCTCATATGGAGAGAGCACTACGTTTACTGAGGCATTGAAATGGTTGGAATTGGGTGCAAGTGGCTTAGTAATCCCTTTGCAAGGATTGAGGCTGCTGAGCGATGATGTTGTTGGTAAATCATTTGACTCCATATTCGCAGAAAACGGAAGAAAGGAGGACGATACATCTGGTTTGTTGAGCATGGGCAATGGTACTCTTGGAACAACACAAGTAGCAGGATTTGTTAATTTGGAAGATAGAGAAAAACAAGTCATAGAAATAGAGAAAGTAGTATTGCGGGAGGCAATAAATATTATTCAGAAAGCAGCTCCACTGGTGATCATTTAATTAAATCATTTGGTAGTTGTTTTACAAACTAAATTCCTAGTACCTTTCTTGTACCGTTTCCTTATGAGCTATGATTCTACAATTTCTCAATCTTGGATGGTTTTAAATGGCAGATGGAGGAGGTTTCGCTTCTCAAGGATTCAGTTTCACAAATTGATGAGCCATTTATGCTGGCTATAGTGGTAATTGTGTGCTGAACTTCAACAAACTCTGGTTGCAGGATATACATTGGTATTACTATTAGCCCTAATTTCAAATAAATTCATCTTTTTTATAATTTGAAAGAGTTTAGGAGGAAACCGGCGTTTGCCTTTTTTTCCCATCTTTTGGGTTTGACAAATATTGACCGAAGAAATGAAACTTTTTTCTTTTATGCTGAAAAATATTTCATTCTTGCATATATGTGGACACGCGTGAATCCTCTTTTCCCTGCTAAGGTAATCTCTTAAACATTTTGATTTATGAATGGTATCTTATCACGGGGTCTCGGAAACATAATTTTATTTTATTTTTCATTCTACCACTTGGGTAATCATTGTGTTATGCTTCCAATTAGAAGTGATTATTGTGCAATTTAATAGAAATATTTTCTTGTCGTCCACCTCCTCATGGGATTCAGTAGATGAAAAAAGCATTACTGGCAATTTTTATGTTTCTAATCTGCATTCCACCTTGTTCAACTGAAGTAGTGGTTTGAAAAATGATCATTTTTGTCAACGCATAGACTTTCTCTACTAAAGATTTTAACGTACTTTGTCTGTTTTTCGACTAAAGATTAACAAACCATCTTTTTGTTTCCCTATGTATCATCCTTTTTGTCTTTAGCCAACTGAGAGAGTGATGATTTCCCTTGGTGATGAATGATGTCTTACCTATTATTTGCCCTTTGCAGTAAACTTTATTTTTAAGACTCTATTTTCTATTTGTATCCAGGGTGAATTTAACTCTGGAAAGTCAACAGTTATTAATGCACTTCTTGGAAGGAAATATCTAAAAGATGGGGTTGTTCCTACAACTAATGAGATAACATTCTTGAGGTTCTCCGAGTTAAATTCTAATGAAGAACGATGTGAACGACATCCAGATGGTCAATATATATGCTATCTTCCTGCTCCCATCCTTAATGAAGTGAGTTTATATAAATAATCTCCGCTGGACTTGGGAAGGGCCAGGGGTCTCCTCCTCCCTTCTGTTCCGCATGTGTTACTTTTTGTGATGAATTGCTCTTTCAAACCCACACAAAATAATAAGGAACAGTTCTTTTGACTTGTCCTTTTCTTTTTGTCCATTTTTTCCTCAATATGGAAGTGGGAGGAATTTGACTTATCCTCTTTTTAAGTCTTATTCTTGCAATCTTGTTCTTATCAACGGCTTTTTTCTTTCATATGCTTGATGTACGTGAACGCAACTACGATGTATGTTTATTTTTTTATGACCTATATAAAGCATTTTCATGTCTTAATAGTGAATTGTTGAGGTAGTATGTGCTGTGTACAATAGAAATATGCCCCAGTGGAATTGTTATTCCTATTTGCTTTCATATTAGGTGATACATACTAGTTGAATACTATACCCAATGCATGAGTCTGAAAACTGTGTTTTCATTTCACCTCTTTTTATCGATTACCTTGGTATATGCCTTCTAGTTTTTCATGAAATGCAAAAAAAGCAATAATGAATTACATATGTCAGATATTAAAATTTAACTAGTTGTTTGCAAAACCCTATTTATAAGTTCTACAAAAGATTGCTCTGTGAGTGTGCTATATCTAGTATTTCAAATTGCATCCCTTGTTTCTATGGTCAGTTACAGATTTTAGACTAAGAGCAATGTATTTGCAAGACATTGACGAGTAACTTAGAGTGATCTGAAATGCTACACTATCTCCTTCCATTGGGATTCCTGCATGTGTGTTTGAGTAGATATATTAATGCATGTGTCTTAATCGTTGCATCTTTGGATTCTACCTTGTGTTATTTGATGTTGTTCACGCTAAACTCTAACAGATGTCTAATTATAGTTGTATGTAATACTTTTAATGCAGATGAACATTGTAGATACACCTGGTACCAATGTCATTCTTGACAGGCAACAACTCCTAACGGAGGAATTTGTGCCTCGTGCAGATTTGCTGCTTTTTGTTATTTCTGCTGATCGACCGTTGACTGAGAGTGAGGTATGAGTATGAACCAGTAAATAGTCTTTTTATTCATGCAACTTGCTACTTGGTGACTTTTCCGGCTATCTATAAGGATCATTTAGTTGCTACCTATCACTCATAGTTATTAGTTAGGGAAAAAATTAAGGAGCAAGTGTCCTCACGGATCATCCTTTTAAAAAGGAAAAGAAGATTTTATGGGAAAGTTTCATGAGAGCTTTTTGTTGGCATATATGGAGGGAGAGAAACCACCGCATCTTCAAGGAAAAAGCTTGCTCTTTTGAAAAATTTATGGACAACATTCTTATATCGGTGGTCTCTTGGATTAAACTTTATCCCCTTTTTGATAATTATAGTTATGACTCTCTTATTTATAATTGAAGAGCTCTTTTGTAATCTTTTGGGGACACTTTTGTCTTTGTAATAATGAAATTGTTTCTTATCCAAAAAAAAATTAAGGAGCAAGCATTTTGAGGAGTTTGTACGTTTATACCTTTACAAACAAAGATTGTGGTTAGCCCTAGATTGTGAATGGCTTTTACGAATTTGAGTAAGATTACCTATGATTTTTCACTTTCAGGTTAGTTTTCTTCGTTATACACAACAGTGGAAGAAGAGAGTAGTGTTCGTGCTGAATAAATCTGACCTTTATCAGAACAGCCACGAGGTTTATTTCTTTAAAAAAAATCTTTCTGTACTTGCATGAAGTCATAATTGTCAGATTCATTCTTAGCTTTGTTTTATCCTTGCAATTTCTGTGGCTTGGTTGCAGCTGGAGGAAGCCCTGTCCTTCGTCAAGGAAAATGCTGCAAAATTGTTGAATACTGAACATGTCTTTGTATTTCCGGTATCTGCAAGATCTGCTCTGGAAGCAAAACTTTCTGCTTCTCTTGACACTGGAGAAGTCTTATCGTCCTCTAATTCTAATTGGAGAAGCAGTAGCTTCGAGGACCTCGAAAATTTCTTGTATAGCTTCCTAGATGGGTCAACAAGTAATGGAATGGAAAGAATGAAGCTTAAACTCCAGACACCTGTTTCAATTGCAGAACGACTACTTTCTGCTGCTGAAATTCTTGTGAGACAAGACATACGGTTTTCCAAACAGGATCTGGCCTCATTAAATGAATTAGTTGACAGTGTAAGAAATTATAGGACAAAGATGGAAAGCGAAGGCATCACTTGGAGAAGACAAGCTTTATCACTGGTAAATATACCCATTCCATATTTCTACTTGGGTAAAAATGCAAGTTTTTTCTTTCTTTATTTACTGTTTCTGTGGACCTGTGTAAAACTGCAGATTGATTCTACCCAATCACGTATTATGAAGCTTGTAGACTACACTCTACGATTATCAAATTTTGATATAGCTGCTTATTATGTCTTGAAAGGGGAAAATACTACCACTCTATCAGCTACCTCGAAGATTCAAAATGACATCATTTCCCCAGCCATGTTAGATGCACAAGTAACGTTTCTTCAATGTCATCTTTTCTACATTTTGAATTATTTAACCTTCGTTTTCTACATTTTCAAAATTTAAGACTATAAATACTAGATCTATCCTTGAGCTATTTACCTCCTCCCTTTTAAAAAAGAAAGAAAGATTATGGTCTGGCCATTTTGTTGGGTTTTTTAAAAATACCTCTATCTATATATATATTATTTTATTTTGTTAACTACTTTTTACCTATGTTTTCAAAACCAACTCTCAAAAAAGTAATTTTCAAAAATTTGTTTTTTGTTTTTAGAATTTGATTATGACTTCGAAGGTTTTTTTAATAAATACGAAATTTTACGTACAAAAATGATTAGAAAACAAGCATAACTCCAAAAAAAAAAAACGAATAATTATCCAACAGGGTCTTAGTATATGTTTTTTAGTAATTGATGTGACATCTCTTTAATCATCAATGAACCTATCAGATTCAAATTATTTAATTTTCCTAAAAAGGGATAAAGTTATGCATCCATCTTAGCTTAGCTACATGGTACAGATTGAATCTCCCAGTGTTTATATTTGAGGATTTCTGAAGTTTTGTTGATGTTGATCCACGCATGCAGTTTTCTTGTTATATCTTGACCCATAAATTCGCTAATTTTTCATAATTTATATGGCTTCTAGAAACTTCTCCAAGACTATGAATCTTGGCTGCAATCAGGCAATGCTCGTGAAGGAATAGTGTACCAGGAATCCTTGCAGAAACTATGGCCATCTATTATTTTTCCAGCTACTCAAATGCAACTTGAGACATATGAGTTGCTGAAAAAATTAGATGATCAAGGCTTGAAAGTAATTAAGAATTTCAGTCCCATTGCTGCTTCCAAGTTGTTTGACCAAGAAATTCGTGAAACGGTGAGAGCTTCTGGTTAAGTCATGCTGGTCATTTTATGTAGGAAACTGGAATTTTCGTTTTCTTTTTTAATTTATCATTTTTTCCAACTTCAGTTTTTAGGAACTTTTGGTGGACTTGGGGCAGCAGGTTTTTCTGCTTCGCTTCTAACTTCAGTACTTTCCACCACAACAGAAGATCTTCTTGCTCTTGGCCTTTGTTCTGCTGGCGGGTAATTTGCATTTTCCTTTAATCTTTTCCCTTTGTTCAGTTTTATTTTTAAATATATATATATATATATTTATTTATTTTTTTTCCAATGTCAGCTTGTCGTAACTTTCCTTTCCATAATAGCCAGGCCCTACTTGACTTATTTCATGGCTTCCAAATCAAGTAATTAATAGTCATGCATACAAAAGAACTTCCGAAGGATTTTAGAAAAATAGAGAATAGTTCCCAAATTTCTCTTTATAAAAACATTCTATTTGAAGGAGGATAATTGTCAAACTCCTTGGAGCTAGCAACTCTCAAAGGTGGCACCAAATAAGAAGAATAGTTCCCAAATTTCCCTCCCAACCCCTATTTTTCTCTTAAAAAGTTCACTCCTTTACGTACTGAAAAACCAGCTACTGTTCAAACCTTTTATCATGTTCAACAATTCCAGGATTAAGCTTTTAATGTTAAATTTGGATACCTCCATTGGAAGTCTCCATGGTGTTGGTAGACTTGATTGTGTGGATTTATCTGTAACATGGTGCTATAGTGCTTACCCAATAAGGCAATAACCACCTTAACCATTTTGATGTATCTTCTGCAACTTCTTTAACAATACGATTGTTGGAGCAATAACTTAACTTCAATGAGAGTATCTGAACTTCTGAGTTCTGACGAGGTATTTATTCTCTTTGATAGATTTTTGGCAATTTCAAACTTTCCAAGTCGTAGGCAACAGTTGAAAAGTAAGGTAAAGAGAACAGCGGATGGATTTGCTCGAGAACTTGAAGCCGCTATGCAAGAGGATCTCAATGAGGCAGTAAGGAATTTGGAAGCTTTTGTGAGTGTCGTAAGCAAGCCATATCGGGACGAAGCCCAAAATAGGTTAGACAAACTATTAGAGATTCAAGACGAATTGTCTAATGTTGGGAAAAAATTACAAAAACTACAAAATGAAATTCAAAATATTCACGTGTCAAACTAAACGAGCCATATTTTTGTTAGAATTTCCCCATCTTTCAAGGTTCTCCTCAGTCACGGATGTTAAATGAAACGATGTCATTTTCCAAGTACAATGTCTATCTCCCTGATCCATCTCTTCTGGATTCCTTGTTGGGTAATGTCAACAGCTCTAAGAGAGCTGAAACTTTTATTTAATATCTTCCCTTTCACAGTTTTTTTTCAATATCTACAGTCTACAATGTAAGACTAGAGAGTTCACAATATTTGAAATGGAGGTTTCACTGCAGATTTATCTACTTTTCTACAACGGGTGATTGGAATTTGGTGACCAGCCTTATCTAATGGAACTTTAGGGCATAACTTCTACTAATCATCTTGGTAAAACCATAATGCAATCACCAATGCTATAAAAGGTTCGTCGTGGTTTCTATATAGAACTGCGCCGTATCCTTGCTAAACTTCACCGAGGTAAAGTGTAGTAGGAAGACACGTCCACTTCATATGTTGGAATATTCTTTGATTCAAAATTTTTGGAAGAAAAGTGGGGGACCAATATGGTCAAAAGGTTATGGACATGAATTTGATTTCTTTAATCTTTTGTTTTGATTCCATTACCTTTCTGGTTTAAGATCCTTGAAAAATAAATTGTAAATAAATATACAGTTAATATAAGAAAAATAATCGTATGCTTTAATGTTTCTTCACCCTTTTAATCAATTGGGGGGCAAAGCTATACAAAGTTTCCGAAAGTTAGCCTTTATGCATCTAGATGGATTTGTATTTCTTAGTGAGGTAGGTTGGTCAATCTAAAATAAAAGGCAAACAAGTTGGACGCTGAAAGAAAGTATATGATGGTTTGTGGGCCAGATGTTTTTGTCTTTTGGAGAGACTCTTACTTTCTTAGTAGAGTAATATTGGAGTCATGTTCCATGAGGATTGATTTCACACAAACATGATGGACTGGGATATTCAGTTTTTGCAAAGCATCTATCTTCTAAAACTTTGAAAAGTCAGTTGAAGGAGGGACTTGGAGAAAATTTGGTAAATCAAAAACCAAACAAAGCACACTTGTTCTTCTTGCACTGTCTAACTGTGATGGTGTATGGCTACTATATTAAGCCTAAAGGATGTAATTAGTGAAGAGTAAGAGTAGTAATGATGGTGGCCATTCAATACGAAAAGGCGATGAGCATGAATCACCAATCACAAGCGAGAGGAGAATGATTCTATTAATATCAGAATGGTTTCTTTTCTTTGGAAAAAGCCTCTTTTGTGACGTAAAGTTAGTTTCTTTCCTCTCCTTTGGCTCTTCAACTTCCTCTATCATTTTCCATCATGACAATGCTTTGCATGTTCCTGTGTGAAACAATTCAGATTGCCTGACTTCATTATTGTACAAACGATACATGTAAGATCCAAAATGGCCGCTCGCTCGCTCACACTTCGAAGTTGCACCCCTATGGTTTAACAAAATATCTAGTATCTACAGCATAAAGATGAACACTACTCATGTTAAACGTTGAAAAGCTGTCAGAAAGTGATATTATAAGATGTTGCTTTTTTTAAGAATACAATGGTGGGTTTGAGGAGGACAATTGAGCTGAAAACAAGAGCTCAAAGGACAGGGGCACTTAGCCTAATGGTTAATTTAAAGGAAATGCATTTTGTTATGCTTGTTTTGGTTTTCCTTTTGAAAGGAACGGCTTGTGGTTTACATTTTGTTTTTGTTTTTGGTAACTCTAAAGATCCCCTCCCCTAAGTAAGGATTATGTGGGACTGATAAGGGAAGGGGCTAATTATGTTAGCTGATATATGATGTGTGGGCACCAAGCTTCAGTTGCATTACGGGTCTAATTTCATGTACACACGTTTTTGCATTATTTCTTATAGAATTTAGAAATGTACATTTCAAGATGGCATAAAGTTGTCTCTCAGCTTTTCTAGAGTTGGCCCCACACACCTCCTCAACTTAGGGTTCTTCACAACTATAAATCTCTATCATTCCCTTTCTTTCTTCTCCACCCCTGCATGTTTCCTTATCTTTCTTTACTCTCTTCCTTCTCTCTAATGACCCATCTTTAAATTCCAACCAAACTTGAATTGGGATTTCCTAAAAAACATTCTTTTTCTACCTAATTTCTCAACTTGGCTCATTCCAATTACCCAAGTTCAAGTCCCATCACTTTCTTGGCACTCCCCTGTTTTGGTGCTTACTCATTTTCCCTCCCCACTGAGATCTGTTAACAAAATGATCTCCAGTGTGTGTCAAAGCTTACAGTCCCATGTTTTGAGCTTCCAGTTGTTTCCTCAGGAACCAAGTTACTATTCCAGCAGATCCTCCCCGGAAGTAGGAGAAAATTCGAGAGATTTGGTTCAAGCTGATGGGAATGAAGAAGACATTAATAATGTGTACGTCCATCCACTGGTGAAAAGGTCATGTCCAAGGCTGAGCAAGGAAAGCTTAGAAATGTGCACGGAAAGCTTAGGCAGCGAGAGCGGGAGCGACATGGGTGAGAATGACATCTCCGTAATGACGATGGATGTGGATGATTGTGGCCCCAGTGTCAGATGTTCGACATGGAAGCACGAGAAAGGTAACCGAAAGCAACGCTATCCACCTCCATTAACATCAATCGGTGGCGTTAGAATGGAGTCGTTCAGAGAAGATGGGCGGCTGGTGTTGAGGGCTGTGGCATGTTCTGCTAGTTGCAGCAGCTACTTCCATGCAGAACGTAGCCAAGGGAGGCTGAAACTTCAGCTGGTTAAAGTGAAAGAGTTGGCCAAACAAAAAGAAAATGATGAACAAGTTGAAGATCGAGAACAACGAGGAGATGAAGTTTTAGAAGAAGAGATTGAAATTTTGGAAAGGCCACGAAGTTGCTGTATTTGCAGTAGCTCCTGCAAACAAGAAAGGCGCCAGACCAAAGATTTGCTCAGTTGGAACCCACGCTGGGTTTCCATTTAATTAATTAATTAACTAAGACCTCCAATTATGATTTTAAGGCAAATTATTACCCCCACCCCATTTCATCTCTTCAAATCTCCCCTCCAGTTTCATGGTGTTCAATCTTATCAACAATGGGATTTGGATTTTGAGGTTATTAATGCTTTTTGTCCAACTTGGCAGTAGTTTATGCAGTTAGTTATTCTCGTTGTTCGACTTCATCTCTCTCTCCACCAAAGATTCTTCCTCTCAATTGTTAGTTTTATTTTTTGTTTTTTAAATTTAAGCCTACATTGATTACTTCACAATATTTTTTTTGAATAATTACTGCATTTTACTTATGTTTAAACAAATCTAACAGAAATTTGGGTATGAAAAAATAGTTTACAAAATCTTGTTTTAGTATTTGAAATTTGGTTAGTATTACTTTCTTAAATAAAGATGACACATATTATATGAAATTTGAGTAAAAATAAATTTAAATGATTATTAAACAAAGCTTAGACTTGTAGTTTTGTTTAGTTTTGATCGTGAACTTTTAAATGTTCAATTCAAGTTATTTGACTTTGAAGTTAATTCATTTTGATTCTTAGAGTATTAAATACTTCATTTTAGTCTTTAAACTTTCAAAATTTTAAAAAATTGTACTTTTTATTTAGACTTTCCTTTATAATAAAATAAATAAAAAATAAACAAATGTTCTCTCCAAACCCTACTCTTTCTTCTCCCATTATTTTCTTTCAATTTCTATGTTCTTTAAGTAAATATTTCTCTAAATAATGGAATTTTATAGAAATTAAAATACAAACACATTCACTAGAAAAATGAAGGAAGGTTTAAGAGATAAGGAGTAAGGAGAGAAAATATCATCTCCTTAGCACCTGCTTATATAAATTGTGAAGGTTGGAACATACAAAAAGTAAGTGGGAGTAAATAGAAGTGGATCCAGGACCAGGATGAGTAGACAGGAGTACGAGTGGGCGGTTCTTATCAAGGTGGGCCCGGCCCAGCCCGGCCCAAAGGCAGCAACATGGGACTGACAATGGATCCTCCATGTGCTTTGCTTTTACATTCACGAAATTTCCTAGATGCTTCCTTCCTTTCCTTTCATTTCATTTCATCCAAACACACAACAACTAAAATTTACCTGAGGATGGTTACATAATCTAATCTATACAAGAAGAAGAAGGTAAATTTTAATTTATTAGATAACAACAAAATAAAGAGAGAAGATTTCCTAAGGATGATACATATATATAGGCTGTATATCTATGACAAGTGAGAGGACAAATTGGAAGAAAATGGGTGTAGCTCGAATTGGTTAGCGGGTTTGGCAATTCCCAACAGAAGAGGAGGAAAGTGGCCAATCGTGGAGTTAAGAGACCCATAAATGTTAAAAGTGGGAGCTACCTAGTGAGGTAAAAAATTAAATGGAAAAGGGAAAGTATTGTCAACGAGACCACGACATCACATGTTATTTCTTGAGTGTCCCAAATACCATGGAATATGCTCCGACAAAATAAACCTATGTATATGTATATAGGACTCTAGGATTAAATATTTGATCACCAACTACGTCGACATAGCTCTGTATATATATTATTGAATCTTGTAGCTAGTTATTAAGTCCGTGTAAATTTTTTAATTCACATATCTAGCTAGGCTAATGGTTATAAATTAACGTTTTTATTTAGTATAAAAGCCAAACGGTAATACATGTATAATTTAATAGGTCATAAATCTTGTGTTGTTGTCTCGGTGTAGTGTTACGGTTGACAACTCTACGAGAATCTCCAATTGAACACTGATGTAATATTGTTTATAACTTTGCTTTTGGTTTTATTTAAAAATGTCTAATAGTTGGCATCACTTTATATATTTAAAAACTTTCCCTCTATATCTAATCAATGTGATATATCCTTCGATATTCAATCAATGTCAGAGTATTTTGTTTTGCATCTCAACACGTAATAGATTGTAGCTCCATTTGAAATTGACAAGCCATACATATATATATGGAATATGATATATATTGTTGGGTTGAGTTTTTATTAATATAATATTTATATTTATATTGGCATGCACATGCAGCCCCAATGATGGAGGAACACGTTGCATGCCAAGATAAAGATTAAGGGATTGAGAAAAAAAAAAAGTAGAAGATATAGCCTATATTGGGCGCAGGAGACATGGAGCATGCTAACATGAATAATATATAAGTTTATGAGTACACAGCTTATATTCTGTCTCCATATTTTGGTCCACATCCATCTCATCAATCTTATCCACCTCTATTTTCTTCTCTCCTTTTCTAATTTCAATGATAAATTAATAGGCTCGACTGATAACAGCACAGGAAGACAGAGTATTTACCCTACCTGGACACCTCTAATTAATTTGTCCATTGTCATGGATTAAATTGTTTGTTTATTTATTTATTTTAAAATGATATATGATCAATATCAGACCATAATATATATTTTAGGATCGCAAATGTTTAAAAAATGAAGCATCTCAATCACTTCACCATCACCTTGTGTATGTCAAAATGAGACATATGCACGAGCGATTTTCAGATTTTTTTAAAGATTTTACCCTCTCCTCTCTCTCTCTCTCTATATATATATATATATAAACCCCTCATCACTAGCTACTAGCAAGATACTAAGCAATGGTTGTCGACAGACCCTCCAAAAGCTGCCTTCTTTTCGAAGTTAAATTAAATATTTTCTTATTATCTCCCAGTCCCCACTATACAATATATCCATGTCATGCCATATCCACATTTCATATTATGATGCTGTAAAAAAAAAAAAAAAAAAAAAAATCTCATATTTTGATAACAAGTAAAATTTCGACGAGTCATCCTAAAGTGTGTCGTGTGTGACTAATGATTTTCTCTCCCTCACAGTCGACTATGCTTTCGCTATCACAAATATTGAAACTATCTTACGTATATTTCATGTGCAGTATTAATTAACAAAACTACAACTCTCACACGTTTCATAAATTAATTATATGCGACTCTTAATTATTATAGGACTGTTCAATTTAAAAGGTGAAACACATATTAGTTTATATGTAGATCCGGGTCTCAGCCGAATAAAATATATAGATTAATTAATTTTCATGTGTATAAGAAGTGATCATATAAGAAATACAATTCAATGTTAAATGATTGAAACAAAATAGAGTATTGAACTTCATTTCACACATCAAATTATATATGCTATAAAAATGATGAGAATAAATATATATAGAGTTGATATATATAGCCCTATCTATACGTATGTACAAAGAAGAAATTTTGTGTTGAAGGATAGGAGCTAGCACTTTGGATTGAAAGTGCATACTGGACATTATTACCATTGCTAATACAAGATTAGAATAAGAGAAGAAACAACACAACCTTATCAGCTTAATTAATTTCGGCTTCATTTTCCATTTGAGAAATATTGGTTTAGAGACTATATGTTAAATGAATCAAAATTAACATTTGGTTTAATTTAATATAATGTGCAAAGTTTAACTCAACATGGGTAGCCGGTGACCAATGGATATTAATCTAAAGGGGGTAAAACAGTCCTTTCATTCTCAAGTGGTTTTGCTTATCTTTTGCAATTACCCCCACCCCCCGGTCGTAGCAATTCCCAAGTCCCGCCATGGAAGCAACGCCTGCCAGCACTCGTCTTCTCCGTCCAGCTCTGTTCCGAGGTAGCCTTCTTAATTTCTTACATTAGAAGAACTAAGCATTAATAACATTATCCTCTGCTCTGCTTGTGTCTGTTCTCGTGAAAGAAACGAATGCCCTAACCACGAATTGTTTTAATACACTTTGTTTCCCTATTCAATCACATTGCTTAAGGATATTTAAAGTGTCAATGAAGTCTAACCCACCCCACCATATACATATAATTTATGTTTAAAGGGATTTAGCTTTGCTACAAAATAATATCTTGCGATAGGCCTGGTTACCCCGGGTATACTGGAGCGAATCTCCGGTTTTCCAGTTTTTGTAAACACAATATCTTGCCTGAAGCATGTTTTACAGGGCCTCACTTGGCTGCTTTTGTTCTTACAGTGGCTGCAGCTGGTGATGCCCAATTCTGTCACTTGCGGTTTGGTAGATCTTCCACTGAGATTAGTTTCAACTCTCTGAAGTTCAAGGGAAGAAATAATGTGTTATTGAATGCCAGACCTTTTGTCTCTAAATTGAATCAAAAGTTTCTTCATCGTTTGTCGAATCAGTGCCAAAGCAGCCGTATGAATGTCAAGGCAACATCTGAACAGTATTTAGACTTTGAATCTTTTTCACAGGAATCTAATGATGGGGATGCTTTTCTCGCTTCTCACCATGTTGCTAACTTTGATTCCTGGAAACCTAGATCTAAAATCTTCAGAAATAGATTCTTGAATCTTGTACGTCTTCGTTCTGTTCTCAACAATGCTGCTGAATCGTTTTTTAAAAGTGAAATACGAAGGAGGTTGTTTGTAACAGCAGTGCTAATTGTCATAAGCCGTGTGGGATACTTCATTCCCCTTCCTGGCTTTGATCGAAGGTTGATACCACAAGATTACCTTAGCTTTGTTTCTGGATCTGTTGGTGAGTTCATAAAATTACTATGCATGCTTGAGTTATGTACATTATATATTCCTATTATTGCAGAATTCAATTTCATTTCAGAATTTTTACTCAGGTGATTTTGACTGTCTGTTACTTCGTGTTCATGTTTTTGACAGATGAACTTGGTGATTTTACTACAGAGATGAAAATGTCTTTTTTCCAGCTGGGTATCAGTCCTCAGATTATAGCATCAATCATCATGCAGGTTAAACCTTTTTCTTCATATCTATCTTCAATGTCTTGATATTCGGGTAGAGAGCAACATATAGAAAGCATTTAGGAATATTGAAAGGCCCGTTTCCCTTAGAAAAAAGTTGGCTGTGAAATATGTACAAACTTGCAGTATTTGGAAAGTTATAATCCACGTCTACTCAATGAAGGGTATAACTTGTAAGGAGCAGTATGTTTGCATAGCTACAATTTTTTTCTTCTCATTATTTTGTTTTTAGTTCTGCTCTAAGTAGTGTCTTATTATTTAGAATACAAATGCCATTTTTATTAGATTCATTGGCCTGTGAACAGTAACTTCCAGCATAAGATAACCTTAATCTGTATTAGTCACTTAGCCACTATTCTCAATATCAATTTTGTTTTCACAAATATTGTCCGTGAACATTCTGGGCTTAAGAGAATGAACTCAAACCATTGATCTACCTCTATAATTGTAGGACTACGGTTAATGAAGAAGAATGGTTTTGCAACCACCTTGCTTCTTTGTTTTTTTTTGTTTTTTTTATTTTTTTTTTATTTGTATATCTATTGGAATGCATTAAGAACTTAAAATGCATATATTGTTCCTTTTGAGTTAGGCAGCAACAGTTTACTAACGACAAACTAAGTTCAAAATTATCCACAGAATTGAGGAAAACTACAACCATCATGGAGTGGCCTAGTGTTAAGAGTGTTATAAATAATTATGAGGCGATGGGTTCAATCTGACCACCTACCTAGGAAATAATTTTCTACGGGTTTCCTTGACATCCAAATATTGTAGGGTCAGGCAGTATGTCCTGTGAGAATAGTTAGACTGTGCATAAGCTGGCTTACAGATATAAAAAAAAATTGAGGCAAACTACTATGTTTTGAATTTGATGTCACTTTTATTCCTTTTAATTTCCATGTCTTGTCTATTCTACAATTGTTTTTCGTTTTTCTTTCTATTTTTTGGAGGTTAAAAAACTTCATATTATTTCTTAGCCAATAGAATCACCACCCTCTCTTTGCAGTAGGGATGAAAGAATTTTCAAGTTTGTAATTTCCTTCCTTATAGTATTTGGTTTCTTTATGTCTCCAGTAACACATGGGACAATTTTTTTTTTTTTTTAATATTGACGAGTGTCTGGGCAGCTTAGGTATGCCCCAGAATTCTCACAGAAAAACCACGTGACTATATAACATAACATTTGGTTCTCAAGATAACCGGTAGAAAATTAATTTCTAAGTAGATGTTCATCGTTGACTCAACTCATGAGTAGAGTTTTTTGGTCCTCATAATTGCTTCCATGTTGAGTTTCCATGGGCAATATCTTGTTGATGAAGTTTTTTTTTCCGAAAGTTTATTTGGTTTTATTTATTTCCTATTCTTATTATTGTATTGTAATGTATCCATCCTGGACTGAAGTTCAATGCTTAACTTCTCAAAAGTTGATACATAGGTACTCTGTCACATTCTACCCTCGTTAGTAAAGCTGAGAAAAGAAGGCTTGGATGGTCATGAGAAGATAAAGAGTTATATGTATGCCTGATACTTAATTCCAACCATTGATCTGTAATTTAGTTATTTATTTCATATTGGACTTTGCTCATTTTCATCCTTCTTTTATGGCATTCCTATTAACATTTCCGTATAACATCAGATGGTGGATGTCACTTGGCTTTGCAATATTGGAGGCTTTAATACTATCTTGTTACTCACTTCCATACTCAATATATGCAGCCAATCACAGGTAAATTTTAGCTACTAGAGCATCAGTTTTGAAGATTGTTTTGGGATTCGAAGACCTAGAGTATAATGACAGAAGGGTTTTGCCGCTAGACCTAAAGAGAAATATAAAATCAATAAGGGTCCAAACATCTTCAGATGGCCTCTCAACCCCACGAAAGATTCTATTATTTCTCTCTCTTCAACGCCCCCAGAATGATAGATTCATTTTCATTTGCATAGTTCATAAACGGGTTTGTTCTCATATTTTATTCGTTTTTTTGTAGAGTTAAGCATGTTATGGTGACTAGTTTGTTATTGGTTTGTGGTGCTATGACAATGACATGGATTTGTGACACAATCACAGAGTCCGGGTTTGGTAGGTCAATTCTTCTTTCTCTCACTCCGTTTTGGTCGCTTGGTCCAGTTTTTATGCTCTTCATTATTTATGGTTCATGGGAATACTGATGGGAAATGGACATTCCTAATGTAATTATGTACATCATGCTTCTTCTGCGTTTAACTAGTAATGCATTTTGCAGGGCAAGGTTCTTCTCTAATTATATGCGTTGGAATATTGACTGGCTATACAGAGACATTGTACAAAATGTTGTCTCAGCTGTCAGGTATGCAAATAAATTTGATGGTTAAAAGTTCTCTGCCCATAGGAGTTGCATTTTTAATTTGGATGGTTAAATATCACTTTTATTCTTGGTAAGCATCCTTAGTAAGGAAGGTGTTGAATATTATGTTAAATCACCAATCAATCCAAAAACTTAAGCTCATAGGTTGAGGTAAATTTAATTATATCTACCAACATGGTATCAGAGCAGTATGTTATGAGTTCGAGTCCCTGCCAAATTATTGAATTCCATTTGTCGGATATTCCTCAAATTTCTAAGCCCACAAGTGAGGGGGACAGAGGGAGTATTGGCTGACTGTTGATATAATTAAATTTACCTCAATTCATTAGTTTAAGCTTTTGGGTTGAGTCGTGTTTTAACATAATTAGAAGGTTTACACTCAAGGATGGTGATTGATGTGTATTGTTTGTGTATTTGCCAAGGTACAATTCTTTCGGATAGAGTAGAAGAAACATAATATTCTCTTTTTATTTTTTAATTTCTTTAAATTTCTATCAGGACGAACTGTGATTTGGTGGCCTTACGTACTTGCCTTATTGGGCATCTTTACCGTGGTTACAATGTGGGCAGTTGTTGTAACTGAAGGTTGCAGGAAAATTAAGCTGCAGTATTATGGTTTTAAACTCGCTTCAGCTGCAAGGTATTCTGATTCTATTTTTCTGGAAAGGTTTTGTTTTTTCTTACCATTGTCTCATGCTGCCGTGAATTTGGTGTCTTGTCGCGATAAACAGTTCCATAATATAGAATGAGACCGACTTTTTTTTGGCCAATGTTAGAGTTAGAGTAAGGTAAAGTAACATCATATGATATGTTTAGTTTCATCCCTTTGATCATACATGCTTTTATCACTTGCCTTTTCGTTCAATGTAGCTTGAGTCGGCTAGGTTTTAAACAGATGTCTCGATATTGTGTAATGCTGGGCTCATATCCAAATTTTTAATTTTCTCTTGTTCGGTTCATCATCTATTGTACGATGCCCTTTTTCTATTGTTTTTGTTTTTTTTCCAGAGATGACTCACCAATCACTGAAGTAGAACCTTATATACCTTTTAACATCAATCCTGCTGGGATGCAACCAATTCTCACGACCACTTATCTCTTGGCGTTTCCCAGTATCGTTGCCAGGTTTTTATATAAATATACCCTCTGCAACATAACAATGACTAAAGTTATTTTGCTTTATATGATTGATATCAACTTTTCTTGTCTAGATAATCATTTAATTTCTGATATATAAAAAATAATAATGCAATTTCTAACATCAGGTTTTGTACACAGCCTCCTAAATTCAAAATTCTGGGAGCATGTAAAGGAGATACTGAACCCTGAAAGCTCTATTGGTGCAGAGCCTTGGGTTTATTACTTAATATATGCGGTTTTTGTATTCTTGTTCAATATATTTGACATTGTAAGTTTTCTTACCTCTTGTCTTCGGGTTTTTAAATGACTACTGCTTTGTGCATGCTGCCAACATTTCTAGAATTTTATATTTTTCTCTTGGTTAAATATTTTTCTTAATCTCTAATGCTCGGGTGTTTTTCAATTTAATATTATCCTAGTTAGCTTGCTGCATTTTACATCCACTAGTATAAAGAGTAATAAAAAAATGTTAAAATGAAATAGACTAAATTGACACTTTTTAAACAATAGAGGTTAAATGGTAAGCCATGATGACCACCACCTATCTAGATTTTTTTTAGTATACCTATCTAAATATCTTAATAGTTTATGTAAGACTGTAACAGTTATAGTAAGGTCGAACAGTTATTTTGTATGAATAATTCTTGCTAGTTTTCATAACAGTTATAGCAAGGTCAAACAGTTATAGGTGTACACAAGTTACAAATATAGACGAATAAAGACAGTTGAAAAAAAAACCAAATAATGGGGACTAAAACATATATTTAACCTCTTATTTCCTTACATGTTGGTCCGTTTGCATGCATCTGATTGTCCTGAATGGCTTCTTCACTTCCATTTATTCCTTCTAAATGTGCAAAGCTGTGGTGGTTTCAGATTGCATTCCATTCATATTTTCATGTGTCGTCAAATATAATGATATAAAGTGAACTTGATTGTTTACTCTTTCACATTCCTTTACTTGTCCAGGCCAACTTGCCAAAAGAGATTTCGGACTATTTAAACAAGATGGGAGCAAGGATACCAAACATCAAACCTGGGAAAGCTACTATTGAGTACCTCACAAGAATTCAAGCATCGACACGCTTTTGGGGTACATTTTATCATCGAAGTTATTGTTTTAATAATGTTGGCTTACCTAGCTTACCAATAATTTCATATTTTTGTTAGTTTATCTTTTTTACTTTGCGTTGTTGTAAATTGCAGGTGGGATATTGCTGAGTTTTTTGGCAACAACATCATCTCTTCTTGACCATTACTTGCGCAGTATTAATGCTGGCTTTGCAATTGGTTTTACATCAGTTCTGATCATTGTAAGTACAAAAAAGTTTTATCGTTGTGATACGTTACTTAAGTCCTTGGAAAACGCAATGCACTGGTTCTCCCTTTATAGACAGCCTATTTATAGATTCAAAGATTCTACTTGGTTTCACGAAAATAATGCGACTAATCATAGTCGTAAATTGTATTTTCCAATTGGTCATTAAGATTTTGATAGTCTTTCAAAAGCTGCCCGAAGAAGATTTAGTAGAATTTATATTTTAAAACTTTTCAAAATTTACAATTTTATTGATGAGCTGAAGTTGCTGTATATGTTTAATATTCAGGTGGGTTCCATTATTGAACTCAGAAGATCTTATCAAGCGTATAACGTAATGCCAAGTTTAAGCAATGCTTTGAGGCGTTATGGTGTATAACATAACGAGTTCAAATGATGCTCCAAGTGGTTCTGTATTTGAGCTTCCAGAGGATCCAATAATCTCCCTCAAGAATAATTGTCTGGTTCCTACGAGCTCGAAGCTGAAGCTGAAGCTGAACAGACAACATATCGTCCCTTCCTCAATTCTTCAATAGTGTTGCAGGGTTTTGAAAACGGGGGCATCCATTCAAACTGTATACTAATGCAAATATCCACAAAATTTTGATTCTCCAGACTTGGAAACATCTAGCGGACAAGGGACGCAAGCATTGGAATGATAAAGATACTAATTGCCAGACTTGGAAACATCTACAGGATCACATTCTTCTAGTCATGATAAAATTTAGAATGACTCCATGCTTTGGAAAATTACATTACCTAAGTAACATAGTGCTCAAACGGATATACGAGGATTAGATGTCTGTCTCGACAATATATTAAGTGATTGAACGGAACAAGTATGTATGATTATGATTATCATGAAGATGAAAAGTTAGAAAATCAGCCATTGGCATGATGTTGGAATGCCATATATGTGTATATTCTAGCACTAAAAGTACTAATTAATATTTTGCATGCATGTTTGTTCTTTAAATAAAAATTGTTCGTGATAGCGTGACCGAAGATCAAGAGAACTTTTAACTAAAAGTTTGGTTACTAACCTAGAAATTATATTTTTTTTACGAATTTCTTTGATATTCAAATGTTGTAAGATGTCAGTGACAAAAAAAAGTTGAAGTTGCTCAAATCAACATAGATATTATTTTTAACCCTCCGATCTCCCTCCGTAGCATCTCTAACAAAGGGCCACCAATCCTTCCTTATCCTAGTCGATTCCTTTCTCCGGAGAAGATGGCAGAGCCCAACTACACATTACAAAATAACTTAAAAGCCGTGTTTGGGTGGCACATACAGTAATTGAAGACTTGGACTTTGAAAGTATACTCCTTTAAAGGTCTCATCGATGTCTCAAATAACTTAAAAAGCCTTTTCAATTAAGGGATTATATGGCTGTGAGAACAAAGAAACTAACTCTATTTTGATTAGACAGTTTCTTATATCAAAACAAAAGTGTAAATAGAACTCTCCTTGTTTGCTCGTCCATCGAAAACTGAGACAAAATTGTGACTTCATGGGAAGTGACAAATGGAAAGACCAGAGAAAAGAAAAACATAGAGAATTGGACAAAGACAAGAAAACAGATAGGGAGGCATTTATGTTTCAACGTGAAGAGTCTCGTTATACCTAAACTAAACCGGATAAAAAAAAGAAAGAAAAGAAGAAGATGATGAATATTTCAGCAGGTTTTGTGGGTTTGTTTGGGTTGTTCAGTATGGTGGTGTTGGTGGTGAGTGTTCCAAACACTGGAGTGGTGTCGGTTTTGTGCAACTCCAGAACTTTCACACGAGGCGATCCTTTTGCAGTGAGTCTCGATTACGTTCTCAAAGAATTGGGGATTTCAACTCCAATTAGCAATAACAATAACTATGATCTGTACAACATATCTCCTTATCCCAATTCCTTCGCGTATGGTCATGCGTCCTGCAACCGAAGTCTCGCAGCCTCGGACTGCACCACTTGTGTTGGCGCTGCTAAGACCAACATGCTCGGTTCCTGTCAAATGAGGATCGGTGCTCGTGCGGTGCTCCGTGACTGTGCAGTTAGGTACGAGCAATACCCATTTGATGATTAGACATACAATTTGCAAATTCAGCCCCTTTCACTTCAGACTTTGTCGGTAGACGATTGTGATGTAAAGACTTGTTTCATTTTGTTGCGTATTTAGTTACAGATTTATTATTATCAAAACCAAACTCAGAGTGACAACATTATATATAGAGAGAGGCACTAATCGTAAAAGCAAAGGCTGAATAAATGGCTTTAATCATTACAAATTAAAAACAACTCGACCTTAAAGTATTCCCCATCATCCCCGAATCTTCAAATTGAAGCAGTGGTGGTAATTTGATCGTCGTCGTGATGAGTTTGGTTAGGATCAACTTGAAGGTCGTCGGGATCCCGAGCCGGATCGGAGTTGTCCATGGCGGAACGGACCCTATCGAGGAAGGGCTTGAAAGCAATCTCGATGGCGAGCCAACCCACCGCTAAGGCTCCCAGCACCACAGCCGCTTGCTTGCTCCCCGACGCTTTCTTTCCCATCTTTCCTTAGCGACCAACAAAATAATACACAGAACCGCCAAATCATGAACCCTAACCTCAATAAAAAGGTGGGCGAATCAAACATATTTTACTTATTTAAAAAAATAATAATAATAATATTATTATTTTTATAGCAATACAAGACTCGTGCCAAGGCTTTAAGGGTATATTTTGAATTCATCAAGATAATTTACTAGTTCTTGTGCATATTTATGAATTCTATCTATGAAATATATCCTTCTTGTGTTCCATAAAACCATAAGAAACAAAACAGTAATTTCAATAATCATAAACTGAAAGTTCTCTTTCAATTGAATCTGGGCCGGACATTCACAAAGTTGCTTGTAATTTCAATAATGATATTGCACCTAACAGTGACAAAATAATAAATCCTACGAAACTAGATGGAGTTGAAAGTAAAAAAAAGTTTGATCATTGGGGTGATATTAAGAGTAACTCTCATTAACAGGGGCATATCCCAGGCACCAGAAAGTATAGCGAAGTTACATCAATCATAAGAAAAACAAGTGGATAACATCGTAACAAACATATGAGATTGGACAATGAACCACTTCTCGACGTCACTAAATCCATAAACCTTCCCTACAATACAAGAGTTTTCAATCCGCAGCTCAAAAATTGAAATTGCAACAAATCCTTCACTACAATACAAGAGTTTTCACTAGGTGGCTCAAAAATTGAAACTGCAACAAATATCTAGCGTCCACGCCCACGACCGCGTCCACGGCCTCGTCCACGCCCACGTCCCAAAGCCCTCCCTATAGTTCCAAAAAATACATAAGTGACATAATTGACAATGATAGCCCCAATGATTCAGTATATATGTAGGAAATGAAAATATTTTCATTGACTAAGAAACCTATCAAAACCTCGATAAGAGCAAATCAATGATCAAAATACGAAGGCAAAGGCAAAAACAGTAAATATGATTCAGTATAAACAATTCGACTTGCAGAAAATGACCAACGTTCAGGCAAAATGCAAGAACAACGCATACGAGCATACCTGCAGTTGGTTTCTTGGGCTTGACCCTGGGTGTCTCTTCAACTAGTAAAGTCTCAAGATTCAAGCTATCAGGTAGAATATAATATCTGATATTGTTACCCCTCACACTTAAATGATCCATGGTAACTGGATTTTTTCCCTTTAGAGTAAGCTTCACAGCCTTCAAGTGGGTGTTCATGCTGATATCAACACCTAAGTAAAACAAGAAAATCAACCCATCAATTTCTAACCTCGACCAATACTTGGGTTTCAAGTAAAATGGGTATGTACTTCTCTACTTTAAGTTCATGCTTTTATAGGAAACAAGCAATGTTATTACTTTTGTAAAACAAAAAGTAATGAAAGCAATACTTTTTGAATAACTATGAACTCAAAGTTGAAATGATACAATGATAGTCTCTATGACACTCATCTAAACCGTGCATGATTTAGAAGTAATTTGTAGAAAACAGATGCAAATGCAACATGTAGAGCGCATCTTAGATGTGTTTCAATGTATCATAGTCAAAAACAAGATTTAGTCTCATCCAAATTGTATTATTTTTTCATGAGACAACCACTTGATCAACCCTACTACCTTCGCTATCAAGGTAACTCTTAAAATATTACCTCCCAAGTAGAAAGTCATCAGGCTTGAACTCATTCTCTCTAAGCTCTTTATTATTTATAAGTGCAATACTGGTTGTTAAAGTGAATAAAAATATATTGAGACAGATGTGTAATCCTCCAACCGAGATGTGACCAACTAAAATTATGACATTGACTCCTAGTCTTCCATAAAAACATTTTGGGTGAACACTTTACAAAAAAATTGGTTTCAAAACCTTCATTACAAAAAATGACTTACCTTTTGTTCTTTTTATACCCCAGCCTACATGCAATTCAATTAAAGTATTCTCATGAGACAACCATCCAACGCTACTATATTTGATTGTTAAGGTAACTCAAAGAAAATTAATTTCAAATTAGGTGACTATCATAGTCTATCAATGATATATTATAAAGATATCCCAAGCTCCCTGCCTGATACTAATCCAAAAGATAGGAAAGAGTTATATAATACTCTTTGGAAGGGGCCCCAACCTAAAAAGGTTGATTTTTTTCTTTGAGAATGTCATAAAGCAGTAAACACTCAAGACATCTCCCAGAAGAAAGCCCCATGGATAACAATATCTCGACACTGCTGCCCCTTCCGTTATAGAGATCAAGAATCTAAAAACTATATTTTCAACACTTGCCTATGGGCATCAAGTTTGTGGGACAATATTATCGAAAAGTTTGGCTGGATATATGCTCAATCTAAAGACCTCCTCAACTATGTATTGGTTGGAAATTCCTTCAAGAATGATAAAAGAGGACTCTCTGGCTCAATCTCATTTATGCTTTATTTTTTGAAACTGTGAATTTATCATCCGTATCGTTTTGTTTGGGAGTCATCATATTCCCCTATTTCGTAACTACAATCTATTCTGATATCTCAATAGGATAGCTTCATGTAACTTGTTTCGATACGACTGTTGTACACTCTAAATTGCCAGTTGAATTCAAATTCCATTCATCACTTTGGACTGAAATAATTTACAACTTACAATATAGTGGCGTATAAAGAAGAAACAAAACGGAAGTTGAAGTTTGTAAATATAGGGTTTAAGGGTACCAAATCAATGAAGTGGTGGGTGAAAGAGAGATAGAGAGACCTGTGATAGTGCCATGGACAACGGTTCCATTTTTGAGCTCGATCGAGACTGTCTCATTGTTGAGCTTCATCAAAAACCTGAGCATACATCAAAATCAAGTTTCTAAACCTACAAACGACCACTAAATGCAGCAAATAACGAGTAGATCGAGAAAAGAGAAGCTCAAATCAATAAACAAAGAATCATACCTAACAAGCTTCATTATAGCAGAGGAATTGCAGAACGTAGGGTTTCAAGCACACACGGACGAACGAGGCGGGAGAGGAAATTTGCAATTGTACTAAGCGGGGGATAGAGAGAGAGATGGGTTTAATTCGAAATATAAAGAAATTAAAGGGTGAAAAGGAAAAATGACCCCTATGCGGCCGAGTAGAGCAAATAGGAGCCGGTTGCCCCGCCGGTTGGGCCGGTACGGTCCGCCCAACCCCGCATTTGGGCCGTAGATTTGGTTAAACAGCCGGTAATATTTAAATGCTCACCGTTCATGCCGCCGGCTTTCATTATACACCTTTAGTAGGGAGTTTTTTTTTTTTTTTTTTTTGAAAAGGGGGTGGGGGAGACTTGAACGAGGTATTTAGGTGTACATTGATGTCGTTTGAGCTATTGCCCTATTAACACCTTTAGTAGGAGGTTTGAATTAGGTTTTAGATGAAATGTCAATTTGAAGAGTAAGAAATTGAGATTTTTGTATAAATTTAAATCATCCTTATCTTCATTTTCTCATATACTACTGATTTCAAATAAATAACGGTTCTCGGAGTCGAACTGAATTACTAATTACTATCAAACAATGAAATAATCAAGTCACTAACTCATTTGGTCATTTATTGGTATAAAATAAGTGTATTACTACTCTCGTTTTCAATTGATTTAGAGGTAACATTTTATAGTTATCTAACACATTGGACAATTATTAATTTATGCTAGAATAGTTTGTCCTCGTACCCATGGTAATTCGGACAATGATGATGGGTTGATTTTGATGAGTTGAGAAGATATTGAAATTTTGAAGGCGTTGACTTTGGAGAAAGTGGTATATATGTTCGTATTTAGGTGGAAGTTGAAGCAGTCTCAATCCAATTTCAAGTGGCAGTGAAGACTGAAGATGGTGCATCAGATTTATTTGAAATACAACTGAAATTGAAATATAAGCTCATGTATCTAAGTTTAGAGGTAATTAATTAGCCTTTTAATCAAATTTCAACATCACTGAAATTTAATTTTCATATAAAGCATAATATTATAGTTTGAGTGTGTGGTCACATATAAATGATGAGAAAGTGAAAAACTGAAAAGAAATTAGAAATGAAAAGCTCAAGCTCTGATTCGTCCATTGCAAGAGTAGCTGACAACGCAATCCTCCGTGATGGCGATAGTAATAGCATGCGTGGGCCGCACCAAGAATGTAGCCAAGTGAACCAATGACTCGCACACGCATTGGCTATCCACTTGTCTCGCCCATCGGCAACATTCATCTTCCACCGCCGAGTGGGCGATGGGGTGGCTGCGGTGCCTATGGTGATGCTCATGCTCCTGTTGGTGCCCGTGCTCGTGCTCGTGTCCATGTCCGTGTCCGTGCCCGTGTCCATGTTCGTGCTCGGCCTCGACCTCTAGCGAAGGAGGCAGAGGAATTGAGATGGGGTTCGGGTTATAAGGCAGCCTTGCACATGCATAACTTGCAAGTGCAAATTGGGAAGAACAAAGGGGACGCGGAGCCGGGGGCGGCCAGGTTTGGCCGTCCATCTCGACTATCAAAGCTAGAACACACAATGCTACCATTGTGTATGAAATTTTGAACCTCCCCATCGGTGTGCTTGCAATTGTAAAATGGAATTTGCCATCTATTTATATATATACACAAGGAGGAGGAGACCCAAGTCCTGAAGATTGGAAAATGCATGAACTTTGTGTTGTTATTATATTCATCCATTTCCAATGAGCCCTTTGTTAGGTAACTTTGGCGTCTTGTTATTATATTGTATCAGGTTTTAAAGAGTGTGTGTCAGTGTCACCCCCAACCTCTCTCTTCTCACACTTGTCTGTTTTCACCTAATTATCTTCTTTTGCCTTTTTACAATTTAATTTCTAAATATAATAATATAACACAAATTGAAATCTCTAAATCCTCATCATTAATTGAATTCCGCAGCTCCAAATCATAATAATTGTTTAATAAACGAATGAAGAATAGGTGAGCGTTTTTTATATTGGATTATATATTTAAATAATATTAATTAAAAAAAGAAAACTGATGAAATCTGGTGAAACTCACGAGTTTGAACAAAAAGTAGTGTGTCTCAATTTGAAGTCCTGACCACAGGTATTTATAGAATAAATTTTGGAAGACAAAATGGTATGGAAATATAAAGGTTAAAATACTATTTTGGTCCCTAGACTATGGAGTAAATTCCATTTTGGTCCCTAGACTATCAAAAGTTTAAATTTAGTCCCTCAACTATCCATAAAGCTCAAAATCAGTCCCTGGTGTTAAATTTTGGACGGAATTCCGTTAATTTCTTCTTCTTTTTTTTTTTCTTTTTTTTTTTTTAATTCAATTGCAAACTTTACCTTCCTTTCTATTAGAAAAACCCATTAATTTTTTATATCTCACTTCACTATACAGAGGCGAAATGGTGAGAGAAGGACAGATGCGTGGTGGTTTTGGTGCGACAAGAAGGCTCATGGGAGGAAATAAGAGTAACAGTGAAAGCAATGAGAGAACGAGCATGGTCAATGGTAGGAATGCCATTGAAAACACAGAGGCAACTTTGTATCTCAAAAAACAAAAATCAACAAAATAGTTTAAAAAACATAGGCAAATTTGGAATTGGGGTTCAAGAGATGAGTTTTTTAATGAGGGTTATGGTTAATGTATAAGAAGTG
>JBBMEF010000021.1:2012015-2040509 GCA_037832685.1 Sicyos baderoa | reverse complement strand
CTTTTGTGCTCTGGCTCTTTGAGAGATCCTCTCTAGAGAATTATCTTATTTCAATATACCGTGGTAGATTCTATCATACTCAAATACATGTGTAATTCAGATACAAAATAATGAGTATCACCCTATAAGAACAAAGAGTACCTGCAATAGCTGCTTCACCTTCTATTGCACGCCCACCCCTAAGAGTACCTCCTGTAACATGTAGACGTGCACCAACAAAAACCTAATAATATGCCAACAATATTGCAAAAATAAGATGGCAACTTGAAAACTAGCAAACTTCTTCACCACACACACAAGAATTAGTCAGACTTACTGCAGCATGTTGATATCTAGGTGAAGGAGATACTCCAGGAGCAAGGGTCCACTCCCACTGACTATTTCTATGCATCAACAACCCATATGCATCTGCCAATGGCTGTAAGAAACATACAACATAATTGTGCAGAGAATTCGTAAGCAGGAAATATTGCATAGTAATAGAAGTCAAAGAGCAATGACTGAGCACAAAAAACAAACACAGCATGTCGCTCCATTTTTTGTTTTATTTTTATAAGAACAATTACATTATTGATATGAAAGTACATAACAGGAGGTTCCCCGAGATACAAAATAGTTACAAAAGAGCTCTCCAGTTATTAAATGGTGAATCATAGCTATATGCATGAAATAAAGGAGATAATTTACGCCAATAAGACAATGATTCAATTTGATGATTTAAGGTTGATGATTTGTCTTGGAAGGTTCAGCGATTCCTTTCAATTCATAGACTTCAACAAAATGCCCTTATGAAATGTTCCAATTAACCTTCTTCTTCTTCTTGATGGATGTCCACAAAGAGAGATGGTGAGCATAGAATGGGGATCCCTCGGTCAAGACTCCAAGGAAAAGCATGTCTGATGAAGTTCCAAAAGGATGCAGCCACTCACCACTGTACAGGTTATTATCAAATGGGATTGAGATTCTGCTTGATTACAACATAGTGCACACCATTGTGGAGAAATAGACAAATGACGGAGTCTTCTTCGGAGGATGTCTTGTGTACTGATTGCTCCATGGCTTAAGGAGAACTTGATCTTCTTTGGATATTTACCGTCCCAAATAGCATCATATAAGGTTAGGGGACAAGGTTAGGGGACAACACAGCATGTTGCTCCATTTCATTCTCACAGACATTTCTCCCTCATTTTATTAATATCAAACATACCATCCACCACTTATCGAGTTATTGGTGCTTACTGCTTCCGCTCCTTCCTCTTTTGATATTGCAAACATAATGCCATAGATAGACCGAAATCCTCAAGCCAAACGAAACCCAAGTGAAGAAACCTAAAACAGCAACCTCACATGCAACCTCTAGCGAACAACTACAACATTTCTTCTCTCCTAATGACGGCACTCCTTCACAGGTGGATGGTGTCGAAAATTAAAAACTACCACTCTAACTTGATGACCCAAGCTTCACTCTAACCTCACTTGGAAGAAAGAATATCATAATTCCAAATAAAAACCCTAAAGCCCTAGGTAGTAGACAATACCATACCAATATGGGGATCTTTCGAAGGTCATTGTACCTAGCCAAACTCATTTGAGGGTTCTTATAGATTTTCCCATTTCATGCTTGGTTGTACTGCTACCTTAAAACTAAATAAATATTGTAAACATTAACCCTTGTTCTCTACTATTTTCACTTTTCCAATCTCTATCTGTCTATCATAACCATCGAAATTGTTTGACAATAATTGTTTATCTATTGTATCCTAGCAATTATAACCCTTATAGAAAGAAACTTTATTATTTTTTTATATTCGTGATTGTTCAGGCCAGCTTGTGTGCACCTCGACTGAGATCAGGAACTTACCACCGGACCCTACAACATTTGGATTTCAAGGAAACAATTCCTAAGTAGATGGTCACCATAGATTGAACCTATAACCTCTTAGCTCCTCAAGGTCCTCTTAACCACTAGGTCACTCCATGATGGTCTGTATGTATATATATTCTATGGTAAAAAACTATTACGGGCTTTTTGTAAATGTCTTTTAGTTTGAAAACAAAATTAAAGATATAAAATATAATGTACACAAAACCCTTGTTAAAGAAAAGAAATAAGAAAGTCTACAATTTTCCACAAATTATATGGCATAAAATACAATATGCTTATGTAAAAAGTTGATCTACTAGAAAAGGGTTTGTCATACTGTGCCTGAAGAGTCTCTTCCCCCACAAAGCAGAAACATACCATCAGATCGTGCACTAGCGGTTGCATACCTACAAAGAAACATAGAATGCTATAACTTCCTATTATTTAAAGAGAATGCTAGAAATTTTATTCTCAGGTGAGACAAATAACACACTCACATCCGAGCAGATGGCCTATCACCTTCCGGGTTTAACTTTTGCCAGGCATATGGTTTTTGAGCAGTATCTAGAGCCCAAGCATCAGAGAGAACTCTTTTTCCTGAGAAAAAAAAAACATAAAAGGTAATAAGTATTTGGTAAACTTGAAGCTAGATATAAAATGATAAATCTACTCATACTATTAATGGGAATATGGACAACGTATATACAGATAAGAAATTCATACTCAACAATAGCCACCCATAAAATCAACTTCAATTATTAAAATTTAATAAACATTGAGAAAATGACATGTACTCCGTACTTCATATAAAGCCTACCGCAAAGGGAGGAAACACAATTGTATATATATACACACCATCAATGCATATAGATCTCTAAGTGCATGGCATGGTTTTCCCCTCATTTTCCTTTTCTGTAGGCTAATGAAACCTCATCCCTAAGGCCTTAAGGTTATTTCTCTTGTTTTCTTTAATATAACATTCTTTGTTTTTATCCCAAAAAGTACAGTACGTAGAATGATTTTTTTAGCCTTTTTTGTTTAAAATATATTGCTTTTTGTAATCCAAAATTTTTTTGTTTTTCATTAAAATGTAGATACATCGGGATTTCCTCATTCTTGAAATCAAATAAATTCCAGGTAACTCAAACCAAGCAGTAAAAAAATAGCAGCATAGTTCAATAAAATAATAAGCATAACCTACTGTTCACTTGCACCCACCATCATTGCCACTCACAGTAACCAGATATCTTTGAGCAACCAAGTCCATTACATGGCCATAGCGAGGTCCAGGTCCCTGTCCTTGTACCACCACCCTATATTCCGATTGTTATGTAAGTTCCGAGGGTTTCTCTTACACGTTACGTATAGAGTTACTGAGCTAATTTTACCTGTGCCACTTGAATTTATCGTTTGTTAAATCAAGAACATAGAGATCATCTGTGGAATGCCCAGCCGGACCAATGCCACCCTAGCCAAAAAAAAATACAAACTGGTTAAAACAAGTATGAGCTTGAGATACCATACATGAAAGCCTCTTTTAAATTATCAGTTCTTGCAAACTATTCTTATCCAATCACCTGGAAAACAACCATGGTTCCTACAGCGGCTGCAGCATGTGCAGCCCTTGGTGATGGTGGCTCACCCGCGGGTCTGATTCTAATATCCAAACATCCAAGCAATAACGTCAACTTCACAAGTATAACTGAGATGTGTGTGTGTGTGTATGTGTGTGTAAGCGCGCATAGAGTAATACCTGGTCCATTTCCTAGTGAGAACGTCATAGGAGTGCACCGAATTGGTCACACCCGCCAATCCTTCATGAATGCAACAAAATGACCACAAAACCAATTTAAATAATATGCTATGAATAAACGGAACAAACAATCCAGAATTAAATCAGCAGCAATTTAGGTAGTTCACTAAACAGCTAGAGTTGAACTAAGTAATCGTAGAGCAACATAACATAGTTGAAGGCATCTCAGAAAATAACAATTGGATACAGATTTGTTGTTCAACTTCAAATAGGTTGAAAATTAAGAAACAAAAAATGTAGAAAAGAAAAGGGTAGAGGGAAATATACTGATTCCGGGAGCAGCGGAGGAGGCTCCGCCCTCGATGGCAGTAGCGCCGCCAAAGAGAATGAGACGGGGGCCGAAGGACTTGGTGGCAGCAACGGCGGTGAGGGTGTGACCGCATCGAGGCCCAGGGGCGTCGTCGTCGGTGTCCCAGTATGTCTCCAGTGCCCGATAAGACGGAGCCGGGTACAGCCATGGCTTCGAACCCATGCCCCCAACAACTCCAACCTTCAGATCTAACAACAACACCAAAGTGATCGGAAATAATCAGAACACAAAGAAAGGTGGAATCCACTAGTCACGGCTCACAACTACTACCACTAGTGGTGGGCCCCAACCCAGAGTTCGGACCCGTAAAACAAGCCTACCATGAGGGCCTTTGAGTTTTTGACTTTAGAAATGGGTCTTCCACATATTTTTCTACTACATCTCTTCTATTTTATCTTTTTATTTTATGAGGGAGTCAAATGTAAGAATTACGCAAGAAATAATGGGAAAGTGGGAGCAAATAGGTGTGAAAGAGAGAAAACCAATAAACAAAAATGATAATAAATAGAGATGGATGTTTTTTTTAAAACCAAACACCTTCGTAAAACATAACGTTTACGACCCTTTTCCCACAATCGAGAAACTAGACAATATGATATAAACTTCGAGCCTAACGCTTCGTCTTGATCAATATCTCGGTTTAAAACCAAACGAAGTTTAAAGAACCACTAATATAGAATTCGAAAGCCAACTCGCTACATCAACACTTCAAAAATTGAACTTAAATCATTTTTGGAATTATTTCTAAAACCACGTAAAATCTCCAAGGTACATGAATCTACCAAATAAACGAAATGAAGCTTTCGTTTCATTGTGAAACTTCCCCTAATTAAACCATCTATCTAGCAACAATAATCTTTATAGTGAACTCAAAATCCCAAAAAACAAATCCACCCTTAATGCCACCACCTGCCGGCCACTAGTTGTCTTCTGTCTTATTCTTGCATGCGTCTCTGTGAGCCTCAACAAATCTCGATCTTCATTCACAGCGCCAACATGAAACACCACTATGACCATTATTGTGGACGTCGGTTCTTCTCCTCTCGTTTTCGCAACCATAACCACCATCTTCGGTACGTACCTCCTCGCTTCATACCCTATTTTTCATCTATCAAATGAAAACTTACCTCTGCCCCTTCTTTTTATTCTCAACGGTGAGACCACCACCTCTACTCTTTAGTGAAGGACTTAACCATACCAACATCCGAGTAAAGGACAATACTTTAGTCAATCAGTATCACACATAATCTTTAATCAGGAGATGTTGAAGGACAATACTCAAAATTCTGCTATGAATTAAATACTTTTTTTTGAAAATACTATAATTCAAATAGACAAACCAAAAAATGGCTACCTAGAGCAAATTTGCTTGTGTTTGTTTATTTATTCTTAAATTTAGGCAATAATTCAAATGTTTTTTTAAGACATGAAATCAATATATAGTAGAAAAATGAAAAAAAGCTAATTCAACTAAATAATTTTAATGTGGCCTAAAATAGTAATAACCTGGACCACATGGCGGCCAACATCAAACCCCCTAATTCCATTGGGTCTCGGACCAGGAGCAGCCAAACCGTTAAATATCAATCACCCCAGACAAAAATGGAACTTTATTTAGAGCACAAAAATAAATAAATAAAATGAAGGTATCATTAATCATCGCATGCCATGTGCTGTGCACTCCTAACGGAAAATCAAACTTACACCACACCTAATCTCATCTGCATGTTGCTTACTACTTATTCAGTACTTATTCTCTTGTTGAAGGCAAAGAGACGAACTTCTAACTTTATTGTATTACGACCCTATAAAGAACTTCAATTATTAAGTAATGATATCCGAGCCGGTGAAAAGAAATAGAAAACTGTAATTAATTATATTTATGCGACTTTAGAGAAGTTATTCAGTGAAGCCACTTATATAATGAGACGCTTAATCTTGTAACATTGGATGTATAAGAGAAAAATGGTAAAATTGTCTAACTTTTATATCCAACCCTTATTAAAGTACAAACATTTTAAGATTTAACTTCAACTATTTTTATAAGCTACTCATATATTGAATAATTAATACGTGGGATTGCTAAGGAGCCTCCTAGGTTCCTAAACTAGTTGGTCACTATGGATTTGAGCCTATCACCTTAATTATATAGTAACTACAAAAAAAAGATATCATGTCACTCCATTATAGTTTCAATAAGAATAGTATCTCGGCAGTAACAGGAGACCATGAATTTGAATCTATACCTCAATTATTGTAACTAAAAAAAATCAAGTAATATGAAAAGACTTAGGTAGTTTGTGGTGGAATAATATGAGAAGAGAGAAGACTTCTCTCAATGACAACCGAGTAACATACTTGAGAATGCTATCATAATAATATAGAAGAACATAATAATATTATTATACTTAGTAATAGAACACGTATAATTTTCCTCCTTCAGCAGTTATGCATTACAAATATGTTGGATTATTCACATTTTTATACTTTCTCCTCTCCCCTATTCTTAATCTTGACCTCTCATCCACAGTTGAGAGCAAAAGATGGAGCACACAAAAAAAGAGGCTTAATTAATTTAAGAAAAGATAAATGCAAAATTGATATCCGGCGTTCTCCTCCTCCTCCTAGCCTCTCCATTGGCTGCACTGCTGTCGAGGCCTGGTCTTCTGGTTTCCAGCCTTGAGCGGGCATGGGGTCTGTACAGGTGGCACCATACAGTTGTATTGCAAGCACAGGGAAGTGCTCAAAGGAATCTCAGCCGTAGGATTAATTTCTATGCCCGTCAGATAATTGTGCTGCAAATAGAGTATCTGGATGCTAGCGGAGAGGAGGCGCTGGACGAAGCAGGCGGGTACCCGGCCAGTGAAGGCGTTGTTGTTGAGGTACAGATTCTGTACGGTTGAGAAGAAGGGGGAGACCGGGCCCGAGAGCTTGTTGTAGCTGAGATCGACGGTGGCGATTGAGACGTGGTTCAGGGGTTGGACGTGGCCGGAGAAGAGGTTGCGCTGCAGCTGGAGGGAGGTGATTGGGAATGTGAATAGGGAGGGGGGGATTGAGCCGGTGAACTGATTCAGGCTCAGGTCCAGATAGGTCAGCTGGGGGAGGCGGGTCAGGAGGCGGTCTACGGGGCCACCCAGGCGGTTCCAGGAGAGAGACAGATACTGGAGGGAGGGGGGGAGGGAGTTGGGACCCAGCCACCCGGACAGGGCGTTGTGCTTCAACTCCACGCGGGTTAGGGTTCGGGACAGGAACAGGGGAAGGGGCCCGCTCAGACGGTTGTGGCACAGAATGAGGTTGGATAAAGCCGGAAGACTCCCAATGGGGCGAGGAATTGGTCCGCTCAGTTGGTTGTAGCTCAGGTCCAGCGTCCTGAGCCTGCGTAGGCTGCCCAGACCCGCAGGAATCTGGCCCGAGATTAAGTTACGGCTCACAGCCAGGAACCGCAGCTTGGTAAGCCCGGAGAGTGATTCGGGAAGAGGACCGTAGATCCGACCCGGGACAACGGAAAGCTCCGCAAGCGCAGAGAGCTTACCAATGGAGACGTCTAGGCGGCCAATTAGACCGGGCGAACCGGCCCTAGGGTCTCCGAGATTGAGGGTGAGGACCTTGTTGGATTGGCAGGAGACGCCGGCGAAGTTGCAGGGATCGGAAGTGAAATCCCAGGAAGCAAAGAAGTTGGAGCCCGGCATGTCTTTCAAAGCCTTCCGAATGGACTGGAGTGCTAGAAAGTCCAGGGGATCCAGCATCGCGGATGCATGCACCACCATGAAAGCGCACAAAAGCAGGGCAACTGATCTGGGACTCCCCATTTCTTTCTTTCTATTCAATGCCAACAACAATACCCAGTGGGTGGGTTTTATAGGGTGCCTTTTGGAAAGGGAGGATTGCTTTTCCGTGAAAATGAAGAAGAAAAAGAAGAAGAAGAAGATGATGATGATGGTGGTGGTGGGAAATCACCTGTGAAAGCTTTTAATGGCGGTGCAAGAAAGGGCGTGGCCTTTGCCTTTGCCTTTGGCTTCAGGGAGAAGCCGAAGCCAAGCTACTGTTGTGGTCGTGTTCCAACCCGAGCAGGGTTCCCGTCTCTAGTATGTTTGTCTCCGTTTCAAATCACCTGTTTTTTTTTTAATAAAAAAAACATGACTGAAGCTTATTAAAGAAGATGAGCAGGAGGGAGGGAGGGAGGGCAGTCTGGGGATTTTATTTTCATTCCGTAGAATAAGTGGTCCCGCCCCATTCCAAAGTCACCACATTTCTACGCCATACAAAATTCAAATTCACCTCTCCATCAATAATCATTTCATTTCTCTACTCCTATATGCCCTTCTTTTTCTTTTTTTCTTTTTTTCTTCTACTATTTGAGTTCAATAAAGCTATATCCAGAGAATCAAATTTTCAGCTAAAAAATAATAATAATATGACTGGTGTTGACTACCCTCAAATGACTATTTTCTTATTGTAATTCATTACAATTACACAATCTTAACAAGATATAAGCTTAATTTCCTCATAATCAAATTTATAAAAATTAAACCTATTAAGTCAAATTTAAACTTCATACATAGTTTGTCTATTAGGTAACAAGCTACATAATTTTAGGTTTCTAAGACTAATTAGAACCTTATCTGCATTCAGTTTTCTATATATATATTTTTTTTTTTTTGATGTCCGTGATTGTCGGGCCAGCTTGCTTGCACAAGCACACCTCGACTAATGTCATGAGACATACCGTCTGACCCTACAATATTTATATGTCAAGGAAATTCATATGTATTATTTAAAATTAATTCCTAGGTAGGTGGCCATCATAACATTCAATTTTCTATAATTCGTAAATGAATAATGTCATTTATGACTATATTTTTCAATATAGTCCTCTATATAATTTTTATTTATTTTCAATTTTTTATATCCAAGACGATTGATGTTAATGCACTTGATTGTCAAGGAAAAATGTTTAAATCCTAGGTAAGTGTTTATCATGGATTAAACTCAAACCTCTTAATTCTTCAAAACACTTGACCACTATGCCACTTCATGATGGTTGTTCTTCAATATATTTTAGACACAGGTTACACTTTTTTTTATTCAACAATAATTAAAAGTAGAAGATTCAAACGTATAATCTCTTGATGATTGAATTATAATAGATGTTATTGAAGCTCTACCTAATTTGATGACACAAACTACACTTATAACTTGATATTTCTAATCTCGAACTCATTAAAACTACTAACCAAATACCTCATAGATATTTATGAAAAGATCATAAATTAATATTTTTTTCTCAGTTTCGATCCATAATAGCAAATAAAGTTTGAAAATATTAGCTCATAGTAATAATATACTTATGCTATGCCAGTATTAAGTGTAATAAAATATAATGGGTTAATGTTGTCTGTGCTATTATGGTGTTTCCTGTTGTAAATTACAAGCTTGTAAGTTAATTAAGAGCTATTAAAATAATAATACAAAAATTGAATGCGTAAATTGAAATAATTATTTTGATGCATGAGAAAGTTAAACAAAATGTTGATTATAAAGGCTGAGGACTTGTGAAGTATTTCCTAAAAAAAAAAGGACTTGTGAAGTATAAGTTATCAAAGAAAAATTATGTTAATAAAAACAAAAAAAACAAAGAGAATTGTATCAACATAAAAGTTCGCAAGAATGGAAACGGAGTTTTTGTTTTTTTATAAATATACATTACAGACTCAAAACTCATAATTTATAATTATTAATGTAACACATTATAATATAGTTGAGCTACTCTCTTATTAGCATAATTATTAATACCGTTGATTACGAGTTGTGTGGACTAAACTCAAAAGATTAAAACACATTAATAATGATGATATTGAAAGTCAGTTACAAATTTTTGACCAAATTTGAGCTCACTATTTTTTGACCAAATTTCAATTTTATTTTGTCCAGACGAATAACCATTTGAATTTCATGATTACTAATGTCAACTTAGATAGTGTAAGCATTAAACTAAATAAATTAATTTATGTCAACAGAGTAATAGCTCAATCAACATCAATGCTTACCTAATGACTTTTAAGTCTTGAGTTCGAGTCTTTTCCGTCCCCCATTGTTGTAATTTAAAAAAAGAAAAAAAAATATATATAATATAAATTAAGTGAAACCAACCTTTTAGTTTCTTCAAACTTACAGTACACACTTTAGTAGTTTTCAAAGTTATGGTTGCTTGGAGTCGAAGGGAGAATATTGAGAATTATGAGGTCAAAAGGCTATCCATAGAATTCTTATTTATTTATTGATCCATTCACCGGTATTTCCCTACAAAATAAAATAGTTTCATATACACGGTCATTCACAGATTTCGATGACTTGGTTTTGACAATATATGTATATATTTGTCTTAAAAGACTACAAAGACGTAAGTAATGGCACCACTTTCTGTTATATATCGGAGAGAGTGTACTCTAATTCCTTGCAAAAAGGAAAAAAGTTATTAGAATATACCCAAAGCGAGCTGATGAAAAAAAAGAAAAAGAAAAAAAAAGAAGGGATATATGCGGAATCCTTGAACCAACCCCAACAACCAAATTAATAAGATGAGATTCGGATTTCCATTAATGAAAGTTATAAAAAAAGAAAATTGAAAGCAGTAAAAGTAGTAGTAGATGAACATGCAAGTCATTTTCATACAGCTCCGCCATCCTTCACACTTCACCCTGTTTATTCATTTCTTTGTTTATTTGTGATTATAATTAAATAAAATAGTATTATATATATATATATATATTTAACGATGTTAAGGGCTGTTATTACAGAGTTATAATTACATTTGGTAACTGTTTAAAATTGAGCAATGGAAGGAAGGAAAAAACTTGATTACATTTTAAAACACACTTCCAGTCTCCTACCTGAAGTTCTGAACTAACATCTTCATTAACGAACCAATTTTAGGAACAAAACAATATAATGTTAGCAACATAGGAACAAGCCAGGAAGTCCATTGATTTTCAGTATCTTTAATCACATAAAGACTAATTTTTGGATATTTCAGTGCCTATCTTCACTGTTCTTCATTCTCTCTTTCTCTCTCTTTGGGGTTTCTTTGCTTTTTTTTATGCAAGCTAATACTTCAGTCAGGGAAGAAAATTAAATAAAAAATAAAGAAAGAAGAGAGAGAAGCAACCTGTCTACTTATTATGTGACCTTGAAGAGACTTATTATGTGACTATGTCAAAAAAAAGTGACTGTCTTGAAACAAAAAGAAATAAAGAATCTAACTTTTTATTGTCATATATACAAATCTAGACAATTTCTTTATACTTAATTTTATTTGTTACAAAAAAGAAATAAATAAATAAAAGCTTGTGTATGATTAAACTGGAAAGAAAAGTGGAATCATTACTCTGTTTCAGGCTGAAAAAATGTCTTTCCTTTTCAAAATAATATTGGTCTTGAATCGGAAATGTTTCTGTGAGATAGAGAGAAGGTAGAATTAAGATTGGTCTTAAATTGATTCGAGGATGGAAATGTTGATTCAGGTTGAGGTATAAACATTTTTTTTTCTTTAAATTTTATTTGAGAGAAGAGGGTAAGAGATAAATGAAGGTAAAAGAAGAAAGATGTAGAGTTTTCAAATTTTAAGGTATGTAACTGATCAAACCATCATGGAGTGATTTAAGTGGTCAAAGAGGCTTGACAGGTTTTGTTTTGTTTTGTTTTTTTTATAAATATTTGTGCGGTTTATTAGAAATATAGCTACATATAGAGAGAATTTAGATTTGCATTCTTCGAAAAAAGTTTAGGGTGATGGCAGAGAGCAGTGATCCAGCTTCCAAATTCCACATATTAATAACTTACACCTCTGCATTTGAGTTTGAGCCTCCACAGCACAGCCCTGTGTGGCCTGGCCTGGCCTGTTTTCACTTTCCATGAAACCAACCAACCACCTATAAATGTTCCATAAGAATGTCTCTCAACCTTGGCTGTTCCGCTCTCATTAACTCTTCACGAAAAGCAATTCGAAGGAAAGGTATTTGAATTTTTCTGGTCCCTCTTATGCAGCTCAGGTCTCCGGTCAGGATCTGAACCACCTGCATATCACATGTTTGGATGCTACTTTTCTTGAGCTTTTGCTTGAACAGTCCAGGATCAGAATTAAAAGCAAGATTCATTTATATTATAGTAACCAAAACGAGTAGTTTCGAATCTCTGTAGCTTCAAACGTTTAGTAATGGTAACATAACACTCAACATTGTCCTTTGTAAGGACAGAGTCGGGTTTTTTCTTGAATAGGTAGGCTGCAAATTTGAGAAATAATAAAAATAAGAGCATGCACCTGACTCATGCAAGGCCTCCGAATTGAGGACTGCTGGATGCATAAAGAAGCAGAAAGAAGCACAAGATTCATTTGCCGTGAATTATAATTTGTTAAGAAAGGATCAACAAGTTCTCTCACGTTGTTCTTTTTCAGCAACGGCTTTGCCTGATCAAGGTGGAAAACTCTCGTTAAAAACAATTGAGGATGGAAAATTCAAACTCGTGACCTTTTAATCATGGATATACGTTTATGTCATTGAGCCTAGTAGTCTTGTTGGTGCCGTATTAAAGCTAAAGTTGGCAAGGGAAACTAAAAACTCACCCACAAAACAAGACTCTGCTGAGAGTAATCGAGAGCTCGGCGTCCTGTAACTAGCTCCAATAATAGCACGCCAAATGCAAAAACATCAGTTTTTTCATCTACTATACCATGTGATAAATACTCCGGAGGTAAGTAGCTACAAAACAAAAGCAGAATCAGTGTTGATGTGTGTATATGAACTGAACTACTGCTGGTAAACAAGAGAATGGCATCATAATTAGATTCGCAAACCCAAATGTGCCTTCAAATTTTGATACTATGTGATGAGTCCATTGCTTTGGTAGCCATTTGGCAAGCCCGAAATCACAAATCTGTCAGTCAGACATTATAATATTACATAGTAATCAACAAAAATGAAAAAAGAAAAGAAAAGAAAAGGGAATTAATTACCTGAGGCTCAAAGTCTTGAGTGAGCAAAATGTTAGCGGCCTTAACATCTCTGTGGATAATTCTTCTTTGGCATCCTTCATGGAGATATCTTAAGCCCTTTGCGGTCCCAATAGCTATTTTGTACCGAGTGTTCCACTCTAGCTTCTCTTTCAAACCTACGGGGAATGCATATGCTTATAATTATTAAACTTCACAATTAATTAGATGAAGATATCTATATATATATATTGTAGCGAATTAAGTAACCATAGAGCCTAGAGGCTAAACTCCCACGAGGAGAAAACTGAAGAACTAAATGCATTCCGCCTTCGATTCCATAGCCAATCAACTTAGCAGTGTTGGGATGGTTGACATGGGCCATGATTCCAAGTTCAAGCAAGAAATCCCCAACATTGTCATCAAAATTCCCTCTCGTCAGTCTTTTGATGGCCACGACTTGGCCGTTAGTCTTCAAACATCCCCTGTAAACCTCAGCGTAACCACCTTTTCCGATCAAATTTTCTACACCCAAATAGAAAATTATGAAAAAGTAATTATGAAAAAGTGGAGAATCCAATTAAGGGGTGCACGGACCAGGGCTAAAATAGTTGGTTGCAGCTTGGAGCTCTTGCAGGGTGAAAATCCTCCAGGGCGAGTTGGAATTGGCGGCGTCGGAATGAAAGAGCCTTTTGGAGAGCTTTAGTGCACGAAGAGGATGCAACTTAGTCACGGGCTTACTGGATTCGGAGCTGAATGATTTGATAACCCGGCGCCAAGAGAAAGGCGGTTTGGGCGCTGCCCCAGAAGAAGTGGATTCGGACTCCGAGCCGCTCCTGAAGTAGTCTTCAAGAATTCCTGTGGGCGAACATGAACCTAACTTCTCCTTCTTCATATTGGGAATCCAACTCCAAGAACAAGAAACCTACAAAGAAAATGAAAATGGGAATTTGGGAATTAGGGTTGTTTTATGTACTACGCGTTCATGAACAGAAGAAGAGGAAGGTAGCTTGCACAAAAAGGTGAAGCCTCAATTGAAGTTGAAGTTTCTCTGTTTCGCGGCTTCACAACCCAACAATAAAAACAACTTCTTTTCTTTTCTTTTGCCAACAACCAATTTTTTAAATCGTGAATTCTAAGATTTGCAAGGAGTAATCATCCCACATAAATCATGAAAGGCTATCCACGGATGGGCGTACAAAACACTCCCTTTCCCCACTTTACATCATTTTTTCTTCAATCAAACTAAATGTCTATTGGGTTGACAATGGTTAGGTTTGCAGTGAGGAGTTTGTTGTTTCGTGGTGGAGATAAATAAATTAATTGGGAGCAGATCTTTTTTTTTTTTATAATCTTTGGTGGGTCCTATTCTTTAGTTAGGAAGATAGATGTCAAATTACTCCCAAAATTTATCAAAATATATGAAGGATCTATTTTCCGTGTAGGATTGATTCTCTTTTTTGTTTTTCTTGTTTGTGTTGTCACACTCCAAACGGTGGAGAACAACCCGTGCATAATTTGGAGAATAGGTTGTATTGATATTGTTGGTTAATGAAGTTGGTTGTATTTTTCGAAAAAAAGAAAGAAAGAAAGAAATTTATATATTAACTATAAGCGTCAAATTGTATCTCTATCATTCACAAAGGATAGAACATGCAAATCAAGTAGTTATTCCCATCTAAATGGAGTGATTGTTTGTATTTTGTTGATGATGTAGGACTAAATTTTATATTTTTAAAATTATGGAGACAAAATTTGTGATTCGAAATTTGTTGTATGTAGTCCATTATACCATTCCTATTTTAATTTGGTTAATTTTGTAAAAATATTTCGTGCATAGAAAAATATTTCTATCAGTTTTTTTTTTTTTTTTTTTTAATTACATCGACAAAATTTCTTTAATTTAATTTTTAATTATTAATGAAAAATCTGATTTTCTACCTTTGAAATTATTTGTGGAATAGTTTAAAGGGAATTTGCACTGTATAGCAAATTTCCTACTCTACCCTAGAATTATAGCAACTTTTTAAAAATATTGCAAATATAGCAAAACTCTATCAAACACTATTGATGAAGTCTATAAATCTGATTTTGCTATATTTGTAAATATTTTCAAAAAGTTACTATTTATTCAATTTTTTTGCCTTATTATAATATACTTGCAAATTCTTAAAATATGAGGGTAAAGTGAGGATAGTCCAATTCCTCAAAAACAAAATAAAAAAATTGAGGATAGTCCAATTAAAATAATATATTGAATGTGGGAGAGATTTGTTGTTGAAGTCATCCTACTTGCTTAGAAATTAAAAAAAAAAAAAAAAAGAAAGAAAGAAAGAGAATTGAGGTGGATGAAGTCGTAGTCGATCTAGAAGGAGAGCATGAAGTTGTAGTGAATTGAGCGGTAATTGCCGTTGCGTTACGAATACAATAAACATTTATGTATTATTTGGGTTGGAATCATAGAACAACCGAGTCAAATTTGAAGTAGCAAGTTACGGTTTGAAATAGCCAAGATGCTCCACAGGAATGATGTTCGCAATTTTCCAATTATGTGGTCCCATTATTTATTGATTTTTTGGTATAAAAACAAAAGAGAACAAAAATGTTGATGTATTATTGAAGTAGCCCAGGGATGTAAAGAATAAAAGCAGGGGAAAATGAGATAAGAGAAGAAGAAAAATGGCGGATGTGGAAGATGCTGGATTGCCGTTGCTGCAGGAGAAACCAAGCCCATGGATGGTCTACTTTACCACCTTTGTGGCAGTTTGCGGCTCCTACGAATTTGGAACTTGCGTAAGACTGACTGACTATATAATTAATACTTAGTTTCTTCTTCTTCTTCTTCTGTTATGTTTAATGTTTGTAATTCCTTTGGTTTGGTTTGGTTTGGTTTCAGGCAGGTTACTCCTCCCCCACTCAGTCCGCTATCATTCGCGATCTTCATCTCTCTATACCCCAGGTGTGCATCTTATCATCATTCAATTCTTCAATCCCCCACATTCTCTAATCAACCAACTCATTTTTTATATTTCCAGTTTTCACTGTTTGGCTCCATACTCACATTTGGTGCAATGATTGGCGCAATTACAAGTGGACCTATCGCAGATCGCCTCGGCAGGAAAGGGGTGAGGACCTAGCACACCAACTTTATAATCTTATTGGATTGGAACTTTCATTTTCTTGCTCTTCTTCTGCTAGGCAATGAGAATCGCTACCGCTGCTTGCGTGGCTGGATGGCTTGCAATATACTTCGCTCAGGTTGCTTTTCCTTTCATTTCTTTTCTTTCCTTCAAATAATACAACTACATTCACCATCCCTAACCCCCCTCCATTGCTACAAAAAGGGAGCACTGCCTTTGGATATTGGACGATTGGCTACCGGATATGGAATGGGAGTCTTTTCTTATGTGGTACATTTTTCAATCCCTTTCTTCCTTTTTAATATAGTTTTTTTATTCAAATTCATTTAGAGAGAGGGATTGAACCTGTAACCCTAGGTCGTATTCATAATAGAATATTAATGTCTGCATTTTCTGACTGCTCTAGGTTCCTGTTTTCATTGCTGAGATTGCACCTAAGAACCTTCGAGGAGCTCTAACCACCCTCAATCAGGTAAAAACAACTAACTTAATCTATCAGAGAAACACTATCTAAATAAGCATTTCAAAAAAATTAGACTACCAAGACTTTTGTATCAGGCTGCTGGTGTTTAGCTTACAAGTAACCTAGGAGTAATTCTCAGTTACCTTTATGTTCTTATTCTACAGCTCATGATTTGCACAGGAGTGTCTGTATCCTTCATAATTGGGAATGTACTCTCATGGAGAGCTCTAGCATTGACTGGTAAAAATTTGACTGTGCTACTCTAAGTAAAGACATCAGGAAAAAGAATAATTTAGTTCCTTTGTTGAGTGCTTGCAGGACTTGTCCCTTGTGTCATTCTGACATTTGGTCTTTTCTTCATTCCTGAATCTCCAAGATGGCTGGTAAGAAAAGTAATTCATATGGTGACAAACCATTGTCTGGGGATGTTGATATGATGCTAATCATGAATCAGGCGAAAGAGCGACGACAAAAGGAATTTGAAACAGCTCTAAAAAAGCTTCGTGGTGAGGGTGCTGATGTGTCCCAAGAGGCAGCTGAGATCCAGGTTCTTTTTCCTTTGACTCTGTGTGATGTATTTTTCGATATTTGAAGTGCAAGTTACTCTTCTTTGCATTACCTTGACGCTCAACTTTCTCAACAGGACTATATAACAACCCTTGAACAACTCCCAAAACCCAAACTGACTGATTTGTTTCAGAGGATATACTTGCGCTCAGTCATTGTAAGTTATTTATCTTAACTGATGGTAGACTTAGATTCACATGTTCACTCCTCACTGTCACTGCACCCATGGCCTCCGGTTACTGAACTATATAATTTCGTCTGACCAGATTGGAGTTGGATTAATGGTTTGTCAACAATTTGGAGGAATCAACGGAATCTGCTTTTATGTCGCCAATATTTTTGAGTCAGCAGGTATTGAAAGATAGAACTCTTATCTTTTTTTTCTTTTTTTTTTTGAAAATGATAGAACTCTTATCTGCTGATGTAATAATTGTGAATAATTTTTAGGGAGGTAGGTACTCATTGTATATCTAAATTTTAATCTAAAATCTCTACTCTTTTATTGTTTGTAGGATTTTCGGTCAGCGTTGGAACTATAACCTATGCAATTCTTCAGGTACTTGTGGTTTCATGATCAGATCTTTACCCATGAAAATGCCTTTTTCCAATAACGAACACAGTGTTTTTTATAGGTCATAGTAACAGGCATTGGTGCTGTATTAATAGACAAGGTCGGAAGAAAGCCCTTGATACTGGTAAGTTTTAGTTTTGAACTCGCTATAGAAGGAAAAACAACCTATTTATGCAAACAGCTGCTCATTTCTTCTTTTTCATGTTCTTTTGCTTTTAGGTTTCTGCATCAGGGTTAGTCCTTGGTTGTATACTAGACGCAGTTTCTTTTTATCTGAAGGTAACAACACGTTTGATATTTTTAGAATGAGCTGCACATTTGGCTCTAATAACTATCAAATATTTCTTACCACACCACATTTTTTGTTCCAAATTTACTCTGTGTGTGTGTGTTTTTTTTTCTTTGCTTCGGCAATTCAAGCCACTTCGACAGATGACACCTTAACCATTTTACATCTCCTACATATTTGCAGATTTCATACGAAATACGTAAAATCAACAAAATTATACAAAAAAGAAATGAAAATACAATAGTTTAGAACTAGAAGGGATCTTTTAGGCATAGAATCAGAAGAATGGTTAAATCTCACTGTGATTCTCAATGGTACTCACCCTAACCACACCAAAGATTCTACTGTTTGGAGTTCAAGCAGCTGCTTTCTAGTTAAGCAGATTTGGTAAGGCGGCAGCCACAAGAAAGTGAATGTTTTTTTTTTTGTGTGTGTGTGGTATGTCAGTTTAAACACCGCGTATTGAGTTCAAATGACGAATCCTAACTTGGATTTATCCCCGAATCTCTTTCTACATTGCTTGTTTGCTTATGAAGGATGAAATTTCATCATCAATCAATTAGATACCTCCAGGCAATATAGAAGACGGCCGTGTCGAATTATACTCCGGCTGGCAATTCAAAGGAAGATACAAAGTTGTTTGGTCTGTCTAACACAGCAAAAGCTCCTCTTTTTTTTTTAAGTTTATTTGGAAAAAAGGAAACATAAGTATGATTCATTTATCAAATCTTGCGACGGCATTCAGTATACGGCATCAAAATTGCCAGTGCACTATTTCATTCCTTTCGTAGCACACTTGTTATGTTGATCAATTTAGATATTTGATTCCTCCTTTTTGGCTTATGGATCCTTCAGTCCTACACCCGTTTAGGGTGTTCTTGTTTTTTTGTTTAGAATAAATTTCATCGTTTTTTAAAGAAAAAAAGAACCCAATGTTTTAGATCATTTGTATGAGATTAATAGTCAAATGCACTTAACAATGATGATGTATTTGAGATATATTTAAAACTTTCACTTGCTGAAACCAGGCAAATGAACTAGCAATCCAGGCAGTTCCAATGGTAACCGTAGCTGGCGTGTTGGTAAATACATCAACTTTATTCAAATCTCATTGTAGTTTTGAAGTTTTTGTGTCTAATAATTTTGTTTGAAATTCAGGTGTACATAGGATCCTTTTCGATTGGAATGGGTGCTGTTCCTTGGGTTGTAATGTCTGAGGTAAGCGTTGATAGTTTCTCACAGTTGATAGTTTAACCAAAGGCTTAGATTTGGTAATTTTGGTGCAGATATTCCCCATAAACATAAAGGGACTGGGTGGAAGCATGGCAACACTAACCAACTGGTTTGGTGCTTGGGCTTGTTCCTACACTTTTAACTTCCTCATGGCCTGGAGCTCTTATGGTAACTGCACCAACAATTTAGAATTTTGCTTCCAAAATAGAATCACTTCAGATTTGGTCCATGAAACAATGATCTGTGTTGTGATCCAAAATATAATTTCGTTTGAATCTTTACATTACTTGAGCATTTGAAACAGTGAGAGCAGTATGTTCAATATATTTATATAAGCACTACAATACAAATGGTTAGAGTTAGAGGAGTTGACTTTTGTTGCCTTGGTGCAATCCACAGGTACCTTCCTTATTTATGCAGCAATCAACGCAATGGCTATAGGGTTTGTGGTGATGGTAGTACCGGAGACGAAGGGGAGGTCGTTGGAAGAAATCCAAGCAGCTATTAGTGGATAGTGATTTAGTTTTTATTGAAGAGGCAATAATAAAACCAGTGTTTTGACTTTTGAGATATTATGTTGAAGTTAGTACGTAGATCCTTTTTCCATTGTTTGGGAAATTGGTTAAAGTTGTGAAATAAAACAGTGGTGGGTGGTAACTTAGGAGAAGTGATAAACTTATAACATAGAGCTTATATTGGTTTATTTATGGTTACAGACAGCAGAGAAGGGAGCAATGAGTTTGATTGCAGGTTTATAGAAGTAATACATAAAGGAGTAGGTAAATAAAAGAAAAGAGGAAGTAGTTGATATCATATAATCCATTTCTTCCAAGGGGAAGGGGAAGGGGAATGTGAATGTGAATGTGAATGTGAATGGGGTTGAGTTGGAGATTTGAAGAAATCGACCTTGACAATGTGATGATCGGAGGTTCCTTTGGAGGAAAGGACGGAGTAGGATCCTTGTACAAACTGGTAATCTGCGTTGGGAGAGGCCAATATGTAGTCCACTCGCGTCCCGTACTTGCACGTCCCTTGGACACCTGCCAATGCCATACAATTACAACCCTGCCTGTAATTCCTCATATCCCCATTCCATTAGAGTTTTATTTAAAAAACAAACGTGTTTCGTACTTTGACCTTTGGCGACCATGACCACGGACTCGCATTCTCCTCCATACTCTTTGGCATCCCTATATTGAATGCTGCTCTTCAGAAACTTGATGACTTTAGCTTCCGGGGTGGGCTTTCCTATCTCTTCGTAATACTGAAGACATGAATGAATGAATGAATGAATGAATGAGATGATCCAAAGCAAAGCAAGTAAAAGTGTGTACCTTCAGGATGTCCGTCCACCTTTGTTGAGAGTAATCCGTGGGATCCAGAGAATTGAGGCCTCCGAGTAAGATGTGGGGTTCGTTGGTGTCGGTTGATCGGATTATGGACTGAATCTGTTTCATCCTCCAATTCTCGTCCAGATGGTCCAAATGGGTACACTGCACATTCACCTCTCCTACTTCTCCCACATCAATTGTGGCTTTCAGCACATTCCTGCCCAATTCAGTGGTGTTCTTACAACACCGCATTTCAAAGGCAAGGCATCATTGATATAATAAGAAGTTAAGTTAGATAGCCAACCTGAAGTCGGTGTCGTCTTTAATCTTGTGAACCTTCCAATGTTTGATGGGCCACCTTGACAAGAGCGCATTCCCGTACTGGGGCGCCCAGCTGTCTGCAAAAACGTAGTACTTCATCCCCAAAGCATGAGCCAAATCCGAAAGCGGGCTCATGCCTCTTTCCTCCTCCGCCTTCACGTCCTGCAGCGCCAATATGTCAGCATCCAACTCTCTCAGCACCTCCACCACCGCCGTCCTCCTCCTCCCAATTCCATTCCAACACGCAAAGCTCGCCTCTCCATTTCTGACTAAGGATATCTCGTTATCGGGCAGGTTGATCGAAACCCTAGCCCTTGCCTTTGCTTTCCCCAAAGAAGAAGACTGTTTCAGAATGCTTTTAGGGGGGCGATCATTTCCGGATTTTGACGAATCTAAGCTCCCTCCACCGCAACTATCAACAGCAGGCGCCATGGAGAAGGAGGCCGCGTTAAACGTCGCAATCCGTATGGTTCTCTGCGTATTAACACCATTGTGAAGAAATTGAGCATTGGGATGAACCGCCGACGCCGATGACCCATCCACGTGAGTTTTGGAGGTGCTTTTTCCAAACTTCTTGATGACGACGACCCTAGCTCTGCTTCTCCGCCGGCGACGGGGCCATCGGAGACGGGAGCACAGGCGGCGGAAGCTCCTCAGCATTTTAAAAGTTACAACAGCAGTGCAGAGTGTGCAGTGCAGGGACACTAAATTTAATATATCATACTTTTTTTGACTTACTGGCATAACGATAACCACGCAAATTTTAGGCGCCTTCCTAGAAATGGAAGGCTGCCACTTGGCAGTTAACTACGGGTTGACTTCCACGTTCAGGGCCCCTGGTTTTCATTTTCTGTATTCTACTTAAAGATATTCATTTCTCAATAAGACAACGCCAACCCAACTGCCCCAACTATACACTACTCTAGTCTCTAATCGCATGCTAATTCCCATAAACTAAAAAAGCTTTATACAAATAAATCACTAAAAACATAACCCAAAGTTCACCATTGCACAATCAAGCTTCTAGTAAATATTATTTCTTTAGTGAAGAAAAAAATATATACAGATATTGAACACAACTCAAAATAATTGAAATTTATTAAAAAAAATAAGAAGAAGAAGAAGAAAGGAGAAACACGACAACTTAGAAAAAATGCATGCTTTTCTGTAACGCCACGTCACTAAAAATCCGGCTTATCCAAATCCAATGCGTATGTAGTGGAGGGAGGTGGAGCCCACATAATATTTTATTGGATGCTGTGGCGTTGGCCTGCTATATCCTTCCTCCCTTTTTCAACTCGAATAAAATGAGAAAATAATTATTTGTATTTAAGATAAAAGAAAATAATTTTACAGCAAGCTTAGTTATTTAATTTGGCATTATTTTATTTCTACTCTATAATCATTGAATTTCATCTTTAAAATTGGTATTTGTAATCCATCTTCTCCTTCTTTGTACTATATAAAAAAACATTATCCTTACTCATTCTCTAAATTTGACGCCTTTGTTTGAAAACAACCCAAAATGAATTAAAAAATTGGATGAAGACAAATATAAAAAGGGAAGAGATAGAATGATTTAACTAATAATTGTTTGTGTTTTGTATTGTGGGGTATTTAATTTTTATATGAAGTAGTGGAAGATGCCATATGCCATTATTATTTCCCTTTCTCTTTTTGTGAGCTCAGCCTTCGATCTTAGCACAGCTACTGATTGCCAGCTTTTCTACTCCACCACACCACCACGTTGCGCGTCTCCTTGTTTTCTTGTGGCCCGCGGACTTCACTTCGAGCTGTACCAGGTCAATGCATATTAATAATAAATGGTCTATTCAACAAGTACAGTACATAGTTACCAACTTGTATTACCTTTTTCCAGTCCTCAATTACACTCATCTTCAATTGTAACATGCCCACATTCAGAAAAATGGGGATTATTTATGCAAACATAGAGAAGCACAGCTGCTGATTGAAGCTTTCTTAGGGAAAAAAAGGCTTCATTAAGACATTTTACCATGACCCACCCATATGTGAAATATGGTTGATGAAACTCACACCTACAAGCTTTGTATACGCCCACAAATCAATTATTGGATGCAAGGAAAACTACAACAAGAGTTACAATCTAAACCAACAAAATATACCAGACAGTTAAACTCAAAAAAGTCACTTATGGCCAGAGGCTCATAAAGGAAATTGAATTAAGACCCTTAAACCCAAAACCAGACAAGATGCCAAAGGTGCATCTATCTATCTATCTAATGTGTTGGAGCCTAGGCACTATACCCCTTCTGAAAAGGACTTGAGAGTTAAATAACAAATGATCATTTATCTAATAATCAATGCAGACAATGACATCAGAAAAGACCTAATTACAAGAAACCAAAGAAAGGGAAACATAAAACAAAAACTACCATGAAGGAAATCAAATAGCAAAGAGGCCCGTGCTAAAAGAATGTCTTCACTCGTCATGTAGGCAGGCTTGAATTTGCCTTAAATTCGAAGTATCGCTGATCATTGTTAATGATTAGAGAATTATAATGTGTGTTTAAAAAGTGAGAAAAAAGAGGTAGATGGAGATTGAGAGAATACATGTAACAAGGTAGTACAAAATCAGTGCAAGGAGGAGAAGAACCTGCCGTCGAGCCGTTACGGGTTTCACCTTATTTTACTCTTTTCTTTATTCTTCACTTCATTCTATTGTTATTCTACAAACTGGGCTCCCTAAAATAAGTTCTCATCATCTTCAAACCGATTTTGATAAACATTATTAAAATGTGAAAAAGTAAAAAGTTCAATTTTAAAATTGAAATTAGATCGAACTAAAAATAAATATTTTTTGAAAAAGGGTGGGTGTTGGTCATGGTCAGTTGTATTCTCGCTCGATCTTGTTTGACCGTCGATGTTCTGTGTTTCTCTTGCATTGTCTAGACTACTACTGGAATCTAAAGAGGAAGGGGTGGGTATTAGAAAACAAAAATGTTTTTAAGAACAAAATTGTATAACTAACTAACTACTACTCCTGCGATCCGTTTCATATATCCCCCAAGAGAACCAACCAAACAGACACAAGCAGCTGAGCTCAGTGCCCAGATTGATTCAGTTTGAAATTCAAGTACACTCTTTTTTGCACACTCGTGGTTAAGCTAACCAACTCTACATTAGAACCAGTATCAGCTAACCAATTCTCAAGATTGCTACTGCCATCAAAGTTGCCGCTCTGAAGAAGATCTCGTTTATGCTCTTATCCACTCTTCTCGTCATCTCATCTTCGGTCCCAACCTTGCCTGCTTTCTTGCTGATGCAGATTGTTGTATCCCTCAGTTTATTCACAGCACAAGATAGCCAAACCAGACCGATACCAAATCCAGTGTTCAGAAGTTTAGAAGAACAGAATGGCACTCTTCCCCAAGCAACCTTACACATGACAGAGAGAATGACAACAAGACCAGTCCCAGCAATACCAGCAGACAACTGAGTAAGAAGCTCGGGAAGATCTCGTCCACAATTCTTTAACGACAGTATTGCCCTTTTCCCATGCCGTTGCTTGTTAAACATATAAGATAGGAGGCTCTCACATGCGTGGAAATAATTTCTCTTGTACAGATCTCTCTCCCGCCCTACTTTCTTACTCATCCTCCTTTTTTGTGATGGTTTGGCCTTCACTGTATCAGGGCTGTTAAATGCATAAACAGGAGTTGTGTAAGTCTTCTAAGAAAAAGCAAATTTCGTCAGCAAAATGAAAACTGAAAGCATGAACTTATAATAGCGCTGTCCCATGTGGTCAACATTGATTGGTTTTTGTTCTAGGATATTTAGACTACTCTGTCCACAATTCTTTAACGACAGTATTTTTTTTCTTTGAAAAAAAATATCACTCTAAATTACGTGGTCAGCATTGGTGGGTTTTTATTGTCCACAAAACTGTTTGGCCAATGAGAAAAGCCATCATTTTCAAGAGATAGAAAATGATATCGCTCCGATACTAAATTGATATGAACAGAAAATGCATAGATGTGAAAAGTTAACAAAGATAACATGAGTGTTGAAGGTACTTGAACCCTCCTTCTATCTTGAGATCACCCTCAAGCCCTAATCACTCATTTATATCAATGCATAGATTTCCCTTCTCCACCATTTCTTATTTATAATCTCGTATCCCTAGCTATCCTACTTCTAATAGTATTGAGCACTCCTATCTTTATTCTACTCCTGATAAGCTTGGTTTACTTATACACTGATATATACCTTAAGCATTTCTATCAGAAAAGGCCGTCACTCTAAAAAAAAACTGACACGTCTATTCTTCACGTTCTACCCTCTAATAGAGTTAAACCATCAAGAAAATTATTCAGTAGAAATAAGCTCTTTGCTCTAATAAGAGGTCGGTTCATATTCATTTTCTACACTACTGTGATCTCACTTTTGTCTAAACATCTCCGGTTGAAGGCAAATCATGAAAGAATGCAGCAATTAAACCTACATTGCAGCAAAGTTAAAGAGGGTCTTGGGATGTATAATGTGATGTGTTCAATCCATGGTGGCCACCTACCTAGGAATTAATTTTCTAGGGGTTTCCTTGGCATCCAAATATTGTAGGGTCAGTAGTCGAGGTGCACGAAAGCTGGCCCGGACAGTCAATATCAAAAAAAAAAAAAAAAAAAACAGACGAGGGAAAAGAATAAGACTTATATGAGTAGGCGTGCTGCACATACCTCTTTATAGGAGCAATTGTTGTTGCATGAAGCTTCACGGAAGGATTATAAACATGGCTTCCAACTCCAGCATTCAACCTGGAAACAGAATGCTCGCAGTCTAAGCTTAAATCCATCTATCTTGTCCAAAGTCTCAAATTTGTTAAGATAGAGGATTCCAAGGGTTACATTGTTTATCCAAAATATTTATCATGATAAGAACATATTTCTAGTCAAAGTAACAATAAAAAAATAAAAATAAAATAACAGTACTTTGAGTTTGCAAGAATGTTTCTCGTTAAGACAAGTAAAAAATGAGACTTCAAAGCACTTAACCTTCTTCAATATCTTGGTAGTTGCTAGTTGCTAGCTTGTACAAGAAAATAAGATAACTATGCGTATGATTTTTTCACCAATTCTTCATAAATATTAATCAAAATCTGAGTTTTTGAGCATGAAGAAAACTCATTTAGCGGTGAAATTTCCCACTTTGCATTGATAATAATAAAGGTAGGTAGAGAATTTTGTACCTAACATGGTTTGGGACAAGAATTGAGTGGTTTCTCCAAGTTAATGAGTCATTTGAGAAATAAAAGTGGGAAAGCATTGAAATCAAATCCTTGAACTCTGCTCCAGTGTGAGTGAACAAAATTTGTCCATCGGGATGAATGGAAATGTTTGAGCTACCAATCGATTCGCGTACGAAGTCCATGAGTGGTTCATGTGCATCAAAGTGAGAGGCAGGAAAGATAAGAGAAGAAGCAAAGAGGCCTTTGCGCTGGGAGTTGAATTCTTGCAACCGCCTCAAGTCGGGTAAATCTAATGCGTTGTGTTCACTTGGAGAGGAGGGAAGGAACTCCAAGACTTTGTTGCAGCATTTGAGTTGTTCATCGAATCTAGAAGTGAACATCAAAGAGTGTCCTTGCGCATCAAGCATTTGGAGAGGTGGAAGTTTTAGGTCAACGTCGAGTAATTGAATTGAATCGGGCTGAATATTTGGCAATCCTCTTCTCTCGGATTGGTGGTGGTGGTGGCGGCGGCGGTGGTGGTGGTGTAAAACAAGAGCGGAAGGGTATCCGTTGGAAGCCATAAGACAGAGAGAAATTCAATAGCCTCTTCTCTTCTCTCTGGTTTGGTTGTGGGTTTGTCAAACCACGCCGTCGCATCTGCAGACCTCACGACCAGCCATTAGGTATCAATAATCTCGGATATGGGGTGGGGTTTTGTGTGATCGTCCGTCCACAACTTTCTTATTTTTAGTATCCGCGACAGCGACAGCGACACCAACGGCGCTCAGCCAGCCTGGACAAATGTGATACGCGACAAAAAATATCCCCCGATCACGAACCCTCCTGCGGTTCCTGCAACTCCACGCCCCTCGCTTTTTTGCCTTTTAATACATCATTCTTCAGGGGGGGGGGAATTAATCTTTTCACTCTCTCACTTTCGGGTTTAGTTTCACTTTTCTCTTCTATTTAAAAAATGAACATTTTTTCTTTTTATAATATTCATTTTTTATTCTATTTTAAAATTAACACTTTTATTATTGACATTTTCAATAATATTAATTTTTAGTTTATTTTTATATTTTAAAATAATCAATTTATTAGTATGTTACAATAATTTTTCCTAATTTTTTTATATAACAATATTGGGGATAAAGATTTGAACATGTAATCTCATGGTTAGTAAGTCGTACAAATGGTAGTAAAACTGTTCTACTTTTTGACATGTTACATAGTCTTTAGAATTGAAAAAAGTCAATCATCATTTGAAATTTGATGAGCTTGACAATAAAATAACAACAAAAATAATTGTAGATGGGTAAAAATTATGGATTAATTATTTGGGAGAGAAAAGAGATCCGTCGAAAATTCTCAAAGTACGACCACCATTTCGCATTTTACGTGTTTTCCAGTGTATTTCAGCCGTCGGAGCTGTTTTGCCAGGCCTAAGTAGAAACTCGTGTTCGTTGTTCACTCACCTTACGTTGTAGCTCTTTGTAGCAATTTTTGTGTCCGGAACTTCTTCCGGCGACGTTATCATAAAGATTTTCAGGCGTTTCTAAACCTTGTATTGTTTTTATCCTTGTTTGTCTTACATTTCTGCAATTCCTTTTGTGCACTTAACGAAACCTTGCATTTATCATGTTCACTGTTCTTCATTTCATCTTTATCTCTGTTAACCACATTATGAGTAGTTAAGCACGTAGTTAGAGGGAACTAGGGGAGTAGGAGAGTTCATGGAGACGAACATGCAGCGAAAGAGGGCAACGAACAGGGCGAGCCATTTCGGTCACTTGGTTGAGAAACCAGTGACTATTCTCGCTTGTTTCGAGAGAAACGAGTGAGCGAACCACTGTTCAGCACCAGTCTCGTATTAGGTCTAAAGAAACCTTAGAGATAAGGTTCGCCTAGTACGCACCTCGCGAAGACGATGTGGAGTTCGAGAGGACCCACCAAATACTCGAGAGAGAGTGTTGTCAGAACTCGAGAGAGTCTAAGGACCGGTCTGCGACTTCGTCGCCACTTCGTCTCTGACGAACTTCCTGACCCTTTAACCCCTCAAACACCTTTTAATCAGTCGTTACATGTTTACTGTTTAATCATTTAATATTACAAACTTCATTTAAAACAAATAATTTCATTTGACTCTAGCGCGGACACAAATTGGGTGCACACTAACCCGACAACCCGAGAAATCCGAACCAACCCAACCCAAATTGTCGGGTTGGGTTGGGTTGAAAATAGTGTTCACACAAATTTAGCAATGAATATAAATATCTCAAGTGAAGTGTGTGGTTGAAAGTAAGTCTCAACTTCGTCGTTGACGAAAGAGACAAACTACTCTTTGTGAAATACTATTCCTCAAACATGCAAGTGCACATGTTCGTGTAGCAAGTTAAATACTGG
>JBBMEF010000021.1:1979571-2011915 GCA_037832685.1 Sicyos baderoa | reverse complement strand
GCCATAAGCTGATCTATGGCGACGGAGTAAATGTCCGTCGCCGTAGGTGCTCTATGGCGACGGAGTTTTGTTCCGTCGCCATAGCCTCCTCGCCATATCCCATTTTTCTTGTAGTGTTTTCAGTAATTATTAAAAAAACAATAATAATAAAGCCTACATGATTTTCTTCGTAACGATTATGAGGTGGCCTAATGATCAAGAAGGACTTAGAGAAACTAAAAGATGACGTGTTTAAATAATGATGGTCACCTACGTCCTAGTTATGAATTAATTTTATACAAGTTTTCTTGACATCTAAATATTGTAGAGTTAGATAATATGTTCCATTGGAGGGGTATTTAGACATTCTCCAAAAACCGATTCGGCCGACTAAATAAAAAACAATTTTTACCGAAAATCGACACTGGCCAATTGATGAACACTCCTAATTAACGCAATGTCTAAAGAGACAACAACCGAGGGTAATTGTGATTGGTGAAGACTTCATATGTATTCGCCAAGAATGGATATTAGTGTTTCATGTATAACCAATCATCACAAGATCGAAAAGAACGCAAAAATATTTCAAATGAAATACTCAAGATAAAAGGATAGCGAGAAAAGAGGGTGGATAATTCTCTAAAAAATAACCCCAAAATTTAAAGATATATATATATTATTTAAGCATATAATAATTAAAGAGAAAACACTTTGGCATTACATTAACAAAACAAAGATGGATCATAAAACATCCAAGTATGAGACAGTGACACATGAATCTTAGGAAGGCCGTCCTAATTCAATCTCCCTCAAATTTTCCTTAAAACAAACGAAAATTTCTCTTAAATAAACACACAAAACACAACAGAAAAAGATAATCTAAAGTAAAGTAGGAGGTTGAGAATGGTGTTTAGAATCAGGTCCTCCAGGAGTGTATCTTTCCGTAGAAGCAGAAAGTCTTCTCAAATGCTCCATTTGGCTTTTGCTATAACCTAACTTACGCATTACCATAATGCTGTTGCGGCTTTCGGCTGCGCCCTCCTCCGTCGTCAACGGCGGCGTTGCATGGCGGCCAACGACCGTCGTGACAAGCATCAACATGATGAGGACAGCCATTAATGGAGCTAGCTTTGTGATGAAACGAAGATTAGCCATTGGAACTTTGATGGGGGAAAGTTGCACGTGAAGTGGGGTGCTTGATGATTTGAGTATTAAAGGTTGGATTTTTAGGGTGGTATTTATAGAACAATTGAAGGGCTTTATTGAAATTTTGATTTGATTTGATTTTTGGGGGGATTATAAGTTTATGGGGGGAAGAGGTAAAAGAGTATAGTGGAGAATAATGTAAAGGGTGAGTCAGAAATTTGTCATTAGGGTTTCTTTTTCTCTTTGTTTTTTTGGAGGAACATGGCACAATGGGCATAAGCTTTGGATTTAGAGGCAGCAAGTACTTGTTTAATTATAATATCCTAAAAGGCAATAGATTATCCAAAGATTATAGTTCATTTATGTATCACTTTCGAAATTACACAGTATGATTTGAACATTGCTAAAATTGAACTTATGTTTTTAATATGGAATTGAGCAAGCTTTCTAGTTTTCCACTCCATAACTTATGATTATATCAATAATATTTACTTCAAACATAAACTGTTCTAAAATATTATTCTTTAAGTTTTATCTAAAAAAATCCCGTATCAATGAAAATATCGTCTGATATATATTTATGAGCTTTCTCTTTGTTTCAACCGATACATGTTAGAATTTTACTATTATCTCACGTTGAAAATGTTGAGAGTCATCCAAATTTTTATAAGATAGGTGAACTACTCCTCTCATCATCAATTAATTTTTAAGTGAATATTTACATTATCTAACGTGGCTCATTAAGTCCAACAAGAATTCGGTCTAAAAAAATAAAGGTATGAAATTTTCAAAATATATATATGGTGACATGTATGAAATGTTTTTAGATAGAAATCAAAAAATAAAACTGCATAATTTTGAAATAAAAGTAGACAATTTTATCATAGTACTAGAAATCTTGTCGAAAATGACTAGTATTGAAGAAGAAAAAAAATGTTAGATTTAGTATTCAATTTAGAATAATGAAAAGGAAGCAAAGGGGAAAGATTAAAGAAAAAGAGCCACAAGACACGACAAGGATTGTGTAAGGTTTATGTTGTCAACTATATCTTTTTTCGGAGACAAAATGAATCGGATATGCACATGGGCTTTGTATCTTATATTATTGTTTTATGGTAAATGTTATTAGCATAATAATACGATAACGTTGTCATAAAAATCCAGATTCCCTTTAAACGAATAGCCACATAATTCTCACCATTTGCCCTATTTCCTTAATTATTTCGAAGAGTCATTAATTTGACATTAAAAACGCCAAAAAATAAAACATCAATCTTATAAAAATGAACCAAAGCCTGACGAGATTAATTTAATCTATCAATCAGAGGGTGATTTGAGACACATTTACGTAGATAGTTTTGTATCCATTTAAAAAGGTGAATACATCTTCTTTTTTTTCTTTTTTTTTTAATTTACTAATTCAGCAATATTAAGATTGGAAATATACTCTCTTCAAAAAAAAAAAAAAAGATTGGAAATATACTCTCTTCAAAAAAAAAAAGATTGGAAATATACTATTTAGACAAATGTATAATATTCTTAGGTAAATATGCAATAACTTATGGAAAATCCAAAAAACAATATGTGTAATTTAGAGCTATAATATTGGAAGGATAATGTTTGAATAATTTAGACCTTTTGCACATAAAAATTACATTAGTTACAATTTCTTTCCAAGTGGAGGAGGCAAATTTTTATTAATATCCTGATCACCTTCGATTAGTGATAAAGGTTCTTTTAAAATTACCTAAATGTTATTATCTTTTATTTAATTATACTTCGATTGAGTTTGGAATAATTCTTAAATGGCGACGAAATTTTTTATATCTTCATAAACTTTGTTTGGTTTTTCTCAAAAAAAATTAAAAATTAAAAGAAAAAATCTTTGTTTGTTAGACAATCAAAATAATCTCTCTTCAAGTGTTTATTAATAGAAGAAATATATTACTCCAAAGCACTTTTAGAAATGTATTAATGACTATGAAGGTAAATATTTTAAAATTATTTCATAAAAGTAGTATATCCAATATAATTTTCCTAAAATGTATTACTAACTAACAAGCTTTAACTTCGAATTGAAGTAGTAATATACTCGCTTGTAACAAATTGAGTCTTGTTTCTTACATTTTTATTTGATAGTGATATTATTTATTCTACCAACTTGTTTAATATCAACAAATAATAATCAATTAAAAATCACATTAACTAAAAATTATTAGTTTATTTTGACTTCAGTAACGATCATTATTGTAAAATTGGTAAAAATTCAGTTCCCGTGCCTGAATTTAGTCTATAAAAATTTGATCTTTCAATTTTAGTCTATTAAATATAGTTTAAATTAACCATTTAATATTATTCATGAAAATTCAATCAAAATTAACTGTCAATTTTCATTTGTATTATCATTGATCGTTTTTAGTTCAAATTATTCAATGAAATCATCGTAATATTAGTTGTCTCTTTAAGATAATAATTTTTCATTATGAATAACATTATAAATATAGAGAAAAGATGGTTCATTTCTTCATTAGAAAATAGGTTAAACAAGATGGAAAATAACTGAAAATTCACTAGAAACACAACGAAAACAGAGCAACTGAATTAACTAAAAACGGCAATAACGATCAGTCTCTTCATCTCTCTACATGGAAATTGTGGGGGGGAAACACACCGGATCTGTACGGTAAATTATTAATTATGATATCAATGGTGTCTCGGGTCGGGTCCGCCGGGGATATATCGTTTCGACGACGTATAACATTTTCCGGGGACAACTTTGGCTGGAGCGCCGCCGTTCACCTGAGTCAGCCACTGCCGGAACGCCGTGAGATTATGTTTTTTATCCACCAGAATTCGAGACTCCGACACGGCGGCAAAAGAGAGAAGAACCAACATAATACAAAACCATCCCCATAACAACTTTTTAGTGGTTCCCATAATTCTTTTCCCACAAAAAATAAAATTTAAAACCTTAAAATCTCCAAAACAAATAAAACAATTTAATGATATCCTTAACTCTCCAAAAATTGGAACCCTTCACTTCCCTTATATACACGTAGAATTCACGACCTTTTTTCTATTATATTAAAGTGACGCAATTTATTTTTTTAAAAAGGTCTGAAGTTTCTTACACTCATAATGATCCAATGAAGAATAATATGAACAAGAAAAAACTACGTGAATCTCCTCGCTGGATTTTTTTTTTTTTTTTTTTTTTAATTTGAGCCACATCTAGTTATTGGCTAACCTAGAAAAAAAAAATGTGTCACAAATTAAATCACATAAATGAATTTCAAAATATAAGTGATGCCAAGTCATCACCTAAATTGTTCTCATTTTTTTTGTAAAAAAAAAAAAAAAAAAAAAAAAAAAAAAAAAAAAAAAAAATCAGTACTCTGAAAGCTTATATGTTTGCACATCTCTTATATCCTAAACAAATAAATCTATCTATAGGCCTAGATAAAGTCCAAAATAAGATTATCATACTAGGTCATTCCCAATATCAAATAATTGATTTAAGATATTTTAACTCCTCTAATTTGGACAATAAATTCAGATAATGTGCAAAAAATGATATAAATATTGTTGAGAATTCCAGTTGAAAATGTGAAGTGGCCCATTTATAAAATAGATAAGTGGCCAACTATCATACTATCTAATTTTGTATGAGAGTTCATCAACTTCAAACATTTATTTAATTCAATAAAATGAAACCAAGATAAGATTCTTTCAATGAATCCAAAAAAAAGTATCATGTTCAAGGCAAACCCTAAAACTATATTAATTGATATCACATATCTATAGGTTTAATACATGGATCAACTTTTCTTTTATGAGTTTAATTACAATTAGAATGAGTGGATTCGAGTCCTTAATTTCTTTTTTTATAAAGACTTAAATGTCAGTTGAGTTACTGCTCTCGTTCAATATGAATCAATATTTTTATTATACCATAAAATAAATGAAATGTAGATAAAAATGGCAAAACCCTAATGACGTTTCTAATAATTCTGTCACCCTCCACATTTGAAGCATTATAGTTAAGAGAAAATAAATAATTGTATATGGTTTTTAAAATTTGGAAGTACTAAACCCTAATGACGTAGGATAGAGTGGCCCATAAAAGGACCAATTTGATCAAATTTGGCCTCTAGAAAGTGTTCCCACAAGCAACTGAAAGGTCACAATCATAAGGTTTTTTTCCCACTTTTTTGTTTGTTTAATTAGTTAGACTCCACTTATCACAGACCAATTAAGCATCTACCATATAATTATAATATAAATGACGTACATTTCAAAGTTTTTTCCTTTTTAAAGTCCAGTTCGTGCCGGCGCTATTTTTCTTTCTTTTTTAATCAATTATTTACGAACACGGGTGAAGCTCGAAATTATTTTTTATCAAGGTTATGCTTCAAACAATCCATCTATAAATTTTATTTTTTAAAATTTAAATATTATATAGTCAGATGAAATGTCCGATTATAATTATATAATCAAGACAATCTAGGTTGGTTTACACATCCACATATTAAAAAAAAAAAAAAAAAAAAAAAAAAAAAAAAAAAAAAAAAAAAAAAACCTTCAAAGTTAGCTCAAACAATGACAAATTGAGAAATTTCAGATGTTGGACAAGAGCAATTCTATCGAGCAAAGCTTGCAATCTAATTGAAAGATGGAGACTTCGATAAATTTTGAGAATAACCTAAACTTTCTTTTATAAAATATCAAATCTTAGAATATCTTCTAATAAATCTTAAACAATACCTAACAAATATCAAATAATATGAAATGCTAAATCTAGCCAAATCGTATAAAATATCTTAACAATATTCATTTCTGAGAGGCTTCATTATCTTTGTTGAGGGAAGAAGATAGTTAGGATGAAGTGAAACCTAGCTATATTTGGCTTTGTGATCTGTAGTGTGTTATGCTATATCAAGATAGGTGATGAGTGTGCTCTAGAAAGAGTAGTTATTAGAGACTGGGTCGGTGACGCGATTGGTTATCTGCTTTGATATAGATTATTTTTACTTCACGATCACGAATTTGAACCCTGGTTGTAATTCTCTTTCTCAGATTTATACTCAATAAAAAAAAATGAGTTTTTTTTGTATCGGTAACTGTTCACAATAACTATTTCTATGAGGTCATAATCCAAAAAGTAGAGAATATTATATTAATTTGGATTGAAGAAGGTGAATGAATGTTTAATGGTGTTTTGTTCTTAAGAAAAACGAAAAAAAAAAATGGGAATTTGAAGATGTTATTAGATCGTACAAAATGTCACGAAACTTGTGATTTAATTGGGTGAGTTTGTATGAATTTGAATTGCTCAAATCTCTTCTAGACATAAAGATAAGTGGTGACTAGAAAATGCAAAAGGCTGACTACGTATGGTGTATGATATTTGATTAATTAATGACAACGTGAGTAATGGCTTAGTAAGCTCTCTTATAAATTCTTCATCGGCCCATATTCATCAAATTAAGCACACTTTAAATTCTTTTATATAATTTATTTGTTATAAAGTGATAAGTGGATGTAAATCGAATATTATTTAGTAGATAAAGATTTTTTATAAAGTTTGTTTTTTTTTTTTTTTTTTGTTAATCATGAGTGGAGTTGAGGATTCAAACCTTTTAACTTTTTTATTTAACAATATATTCTATAATCCATTGAAATGTGATTAGATTTAGATTATATATCATCATCTCCTCTTCAATTTAACAGTGTTGTTTTTCATTTTTGTACTAATTATGCCCACTAAAATTAAATTACACATCAAAAAGTTCATATACTATTTTTTACGTAATGGAGGTCTCTTTTTCTTTATATTCGTTACTGTTCGGGTCAATTTTTACGTCCGGCTAATATCATGAAACATACCACCTGATCATATACTATATGGATGTCAAGAAATTTGTAGGAAATTATTTTATAGATAAATGATCACCATAAATTGAATTCGTCATTCTGTATATTTAGAGATTCTCCTTTGATCAATTGAGTCACTAACGGTATATCTCTTTACTTAAAAAAAAAAAAAAAAAAAAGTATATCTCTTTATAAATAAATAATTAAAAATTGTAATGGATTTGGGAGATTTTGGAAAAACAACGAGAGCACTTTGGATAAAATAAAGCATCTACGCTGGATGACCTTTCGAGCGTTGAAGTCAAACATTTTATTATTAATATGTTAGCTTTTGCCCCCTTCATCCAGAAATCAAAAAATAAAGGAAAAAAAACAAGAAAAAGAGATAAAATAAAAAAAATATTTTAATCCATTAAATTCAGATTTAAAAGATTCCATCCATTTTAAAGCGTTTATTGTGTATAGCCCTTAACCTTAAATAATAATAATTTTGATTCTTATACTTCTGAAATATTTAGTTTGATTATTTTTTTTTTTTTTGAAGAATATTTAGTTTGATTATTATACTTTATACAATGTATATGTATATATAAGTATAAAACATATAATGAAATATCGAAAGGATCGATGACCTAATAATTTCATTATTTGGTGGAAATCCAGTTTAATATCATAATCACACTTTCGATTCATAAAATTGTCTTAAATGTAGTACCTTAACATGGAGTTCGAATTCAAATAATGGGATTTGTCACTAACAAATCTTATGAAATTAGATCAAGTTTGATAACTTTTAGTTTTTGAAATTCAAACCTCCCACGATTACTTCGTCTATTAAATTTTCTTACTTTTGATATCTCTTATTATTTTGTTTTTAAAAGTTAAACCTAAATTTTAAAACTAAAAGTAATAAAATAATAATAAAAAAAAATTCAGTTTATTTTTATTTTTAAAATTTGGTTAAAATTCACTTAAGAATATAAAACTTTTGATAAAAAACTAAAAACAAAAAATAACCTCTCATTAGATAATTATTTTGTTTTTTATTTTTAGTTTTTGAAATTTAACCTTATAACAACTATTTTACTATATGTCTTTTCTTACTAAGATTTCTACATCTTACCTATAATTTTTGAAACTAAACCTGAAAAGAAAATAGTTTCCAAAAACTTATTAATTTTCTTTTAAACATTCACATACTTTTTTAAGAAAATGTGAATAAATAGTAGAAAAGATGAAATAAATAATAGAAAATTTGAATAAAAATAAACTTAAATTTAAAAAACGAATGAGAATTTAATAATTTCATTAGCTATTGAACAATATTTGAGACAATATCTTTGAGTAATTCATTAAATTTCAACATGAATTTATACAATATATCTAAAAAAAAGTACTTATACAAGTATACTCTGTTCAAACTAACGATCTTAAAGGAATTAGTTAACATATCTGCTAGCTGATGTTGACTACAAACAACAGACAAAAATTTGAAAAAACCTTTGTAACTCAACAATGATTCTTATAGAACCTAATTGTATTACAAAATAAAAGAAACCAAATATTAGGGCTCCGTGTGATAACTATTTAATTTTTTGTTTTTGATTTTTAAAATTTAAACCTATTGTCACTCAAATTTCATGTAATGTGATCCACCATTCCTACCATACTAACCAACTTTTAAAAACAAAAACAAACTTTTGAATGCTACTTTTTTTTGTTTTTTAAAGTTGATTAGTGTTCTCCTACTATTTCAATGAAAGATAGATATATGATAGGTACCAATTTGAGTGAGAATAGGCTTAAATTTAAAAAATCAAATGATTATCAAACCAGCCTAGATAAATCAAGTTTTAGGCACCAACTTAGTTTATGCACCAAACAAGGTAACATCTTTAAGAATTTGCAATGTATAATCAGTTTGAAACGCACATTGTATTCAAAGCTCCAATCTACAAAATGATAGATAAGAGGGCAAATGAAAGACATCTTCCAACTAAAATGTTAGTTATTTCCTTAATATTGACCAATCATTGTATTCAATAATTTTGAGGGAGCACCTTCATTTTATATTTGATGGTTTCCTCTATTTAAAAAAATATATTTGTCTCAATATAATAAATTTGACCCTATTTCCTAAAATCAACCATTTCAAAAATATGGATTTCAAAACATAATCCTTAGGTAGTGGCATTGGAATACTTAAGACCGGAAGTAAATTGAGAATTAGCTGGAAATTAATCCTCACCACAGATTTAAACTTGAGACTTCGAAGGGAACACTCGTCAACACCCGAACACTTAGACTACTGTGCCTTCTCTAGAGGACACACTAAAAGATAGTGGGCTGGGTTGTAGAGGATAGGATGGAAGGTATGAGATGGGCTATACATAAAGATAGATCAAGCTATGTGAGTTCAAAGAAAAGGAAGTTGTGCCCTATTATAATCAAGGACTCCTCAAACCAAATTATATATAATATTCCCTCAATGAAAAAAACAAAGCTTGAAAAGACCTATCATAGATTAGTTAAAGAGGATCGTGGGTAACTAAAAAGTTAAGAATTCAATCCACACTGACAACCTATAAAAAAAATAAAAAATAGTGTACATTTTATAAAGTAGTCTCAAACACTCACAAATATCCAAAAACCAAACAGAACATGGAAAGGATAGACAATCTTTAAAAAAATCTCCTCTTATTGCAATCAAAATTCTAAACACACAAACTTGTAATATCAACTTTAAATGAAAAAATTGTTCATAACCATTATCATAAGGAGTTTTCACAGTTAAAACTGCATACCATGTAACTTCTAATGCCCCACTTTCCTTTCAAGACTCTACCTCAAACTTTTCTTCTGGTGTTGGTTATTGTAAATTAACATTTTTGGAGCCTTTAAGTACCAAAAGCTAAGCTATGTGCTGCAGCATTTATCAAGAATATTATGCCTAAGGGATGAACATTATTATAAGAGACATTTATATTAATGGTACTTATTTTGTTCAAATTAGAAAAATCAGCTGCTGAGATTGGTTGGGAGTGCAAGTTATCACTTACTGTTGCAACAAATTATAATTTAACCTGGTTTGGTTTTGAGGTTTAAGAGAATAGTTGCCAGATTAATTAGCTCTTAAAGGATAATATAATTCCATAATGTTGCAACAAATTGTAATTAAACCTGGTTTAGTTTTTACATCAAAATCAGCTCTAATTCCATTAAATCGAACCAGAGAGATGGAAGAACCAGATCATAATTTCAGTAAATTCTATAATCTCGTATGAAAACAAATCAACTAGCAGATGATTTCCTATAATTATTAAACAAAATTGGTAAAAAAAAAAAACAAAAAAGAAGGGCAATGAAATTCAAACGATTATCTAAATCCCATTCTGAGCGATTTGGCAGTTGCAGAACAAAGTTCATCGGCAGCAGCCTTCCTCTTCTTTGAATTCGAATTCGAAATCAACTGTGACCCAACCGGTTCAACGGGGCTGGACCGATCTTGAATCGGACACAATCGAGCAGCGGTTTGGAAGGAATTGGTAATATCAGCAAGTGGCTTTCGAATCAATCTTCTTCTAGAGATGGGTTTCTTTAGAATTGGGAGAAACTGCTTCTGGGAAAGTGGGGGGAGATTTTCCTTGCCGGAGAGGACACGAACGGCGGCGAACTCCATTGATGACGATGAAGGATTGGAATTGAGATTGAGATTTAGATTGGTTGTGATTGTGGAGAAGGGAATGTGGGTTTATAATGTTGGGGTTTTTGGTGGGAATTGAAGTGGAAATCATTTTGGGGGTTTGGGGATTTGGGGAATTTGGATCTGAAATTTTGTGGAAGTTGAAACTGAAAATGAAAATTTTAGTCGGGAAAAAGGGGGAAGGGAACAAGGAGAGGGAGATTTTGTTTCGAACCCGCGATTTTTGGGTTTTGGAGCCAAATCCAAATCCAATTTAAATTTTGGGTTTATTTTTCCTTTTCTTTTTTCCTTTAAACAAAAAATAATAATAATAAATTGACTAGTTTGGTTTGGCTTCATCTAGACGCAAATCCAAACACCTTTTGATATTTTTATTTTTAATTTTAGACCATATAAATTTTAAAGTACTTCAATAATTATTAATACATTTTAATATTATATTATAAATGTTTATTAATAAATGTTTTCAAATAAAAAGTTTATTAATAAAAGTATTATAGAAAAGTAATATCACATTTTAATATTATATTATAAATATTTATTAATAAATGTTTTCAAAAAAAAAAGTTTATTAATAAAAGTATTATAGGAAAGTAGCTGATATTATTACTCCATAATATTCATAGCTGATATTACTAACAATTGTATATACGTGTAGATTTTCCCATATAATTTAAATTTGGGTCTCAAAATATAGTTTTTGGCTTTGTTGGCCCTAAATCAATGTTTACAAGTTAAACCAAAATTTGAAGATTAAAATCTGTTTTTTATAACTATTTTGTTAAAAATTGAAAAGTAAGACCATGTAACAAAAATTAAATGTTTTTTTTTAGAAGAAAAATTAAATGGTTATCAAATTTTTGCCTAAAAATTAATTTTTAAAAACTTGGTTTTTATAATTTTGTTAAAATCTAAATACTACCTTAATATAAAATATAATATTTCGTTGGTAATTTGAATTCAACAACTACAAATTAAATAATTATTCAAGTTAAGTTTTTGGAATATAAGTTTATTTTTACTCATTTTTATTAAATGTTTTATATTTTCTTAATAAAGTAGGTGAATGTTAACCAAAAATTTTAAAATTATTTTGTTGGCTCTAACTATTGGTTTGGTTAAATAAATTTTGTAAAATGCAGATATCGTAAAAAAGTATATGATAAAATAATTAATGAATCATTATTTTATTCGATATTTTAAAACATAAAAAAAGAGAGAAAAATAAAAAGTGAAGAGAGATTTTGCGTGTATAATAAAAAATAGGGAAAAAAGCACAAACCACCCGTGAACTAAGATGTTTGTAACAATTAGCCCCTTAAACTTTTAATTTGGTTAATTATCACCTTCAAATATGATAAATGTTGCAATTAATCCGTATGTCAAATTTGAGGAAATTTGATCCAAATAGAGAAGGTTAAATTTGACATGAATTTAATTAATACAATTTTTTTTTTTTTTTTTTAGATGTAAACTCCTCCCTGCTCCATTTCACCATCTTCTAGCTTGTCGTAGTGCCACCACCGTGGGAGAGGAAGCTTTTTAGTTTTGTTTCAACATCCAAATTCTTTCGCAAGTGGAGAACCATTGTTCTGACCATCTACTTGCAACACCTATTTCAACCATTGACTAAGAAGCATTCAAAATTGGAATGGAATAACATTTGATGGAGAAGATCTTAGAATAAAAAAATTAGAATTTTTATTAATTAAAATATGACAAATTTGCCCTTCTTTATTCGGATAAAAATATTTCAAAATTCACTTAAGGAGTTAATTGCAACACTTATCATATTTTGAGGGTGATAATTGATCAAGTTAAAAGTTTAAGGGGCTAATCGATTAAATTTGCGCTTTTTTCCCTACAAAATATGTCAAAATATTTTAATCTCTAGCACAAATTCAATACTAATATATGAGTAAATTCAAATTGAGTTCTACCATTTTGACTGGCTTGAACCTTCATATATATCGAAGATAAATATTGAATAAACGATGAAGCGTCCGGTCAAAATTCATCCCACCACTAAAAGATGTTAGACTTAAGTATCACATTTTGCTAGTTGAGGTTTCAAAATTACTATGTGTGAATCTTTGAGTAGATTAGTCAGAATCTTGAACAAAATCAAGGTAGACAAGTAAGCACAAATTCAAACCCCAATTAATAACCATTTGAATTTTGTTTTTTTGTTTTTAATTCAAACAATTGTTTTAGATAGTAACACAAATTATAAAAAGAGGGGAGACTTCCAAATTCCAATCAAAAGTCTTGAGGGTAGAAGATATATACCAATGTTTTTCCTTCCATCACACTTAGGTGACACATTGATCAGAATCATTTCCACTCTTCTAAATGACGTAAAATAAACTCAACACATAATTTTCTCATATTCTAGAGTTGTTTTGTTATTGGCGCAATCATCTTGTTCTCCCTCGATATTGGTTCGTGACTAAATTCTCATTTTTTCTTTTAAAAAATTCTATTGCAATCAAGATAATATATCAAAATATATATATATGATTTTTCTCTTATCTAAGTAATGCGAGAGACCTGATCGTACTCTCAACAAATTTCTTGAATTATAATAAGCATTCTAGTAGAGTACAAACTTACAATTTGATGACCAATAATCCCTAAAATAAAAAGTGATATTTCTCACATTTTAAAATACTTGTCTTCAATTTGACACCACGACAACGGGTTAAATCTTAGAAAATGATATTTGGCTCTCAAATGACATGAGAGAAGTAGAGTAGTGTCATCTAGGTAGGATTTGTATAAGACATTCATATGTGAACCATATAGATTTGTCATTTATTGGCTTGACCAAAATCCAACAACACACAATTAAAATTAAGGACTTTTTAAGTTAGGAGACTAATAATTTGGTGGGTTGTGTGAAAATAATGAATTTTCGTTTTGGCGATTTTCCAAGAAATGGGAACAGCGTGTTCTCATTCAGCGTTAGACAAGGAAGCAGTTTGAGAGTTCTTTTGTCCCACATCGGAAATATATTGAAAGTAGAATGAGGCAAACTATTATAAAAAGCAAGTGGAGGATCGGAGAAGATTCATCTTTGCGCTTGGGGCAATGACGCAGCTAGTGAGGTACTAACCGAGGCGCGTCAATTGCTGGTTGAAAACTATTTCCAAACCCCCTCTTGGGCCTGGGTTCAACCCTGGCCCTCGAGAATTTCTGGAAGGGCTCCCTTCGGGGTAAAGCTCTACAATTATTACTCCAAATATTTTTCATTTTTTCATTAATTATTCCTTAACTTTATTGATATCTATATTTATTTTAGATATTTGTTTTCCAACCCTTTTCTATAAATTACTAACCTTAATCACATTTACTTCAAGGTAATATAAAATTAAACTCACAAATAGTTTTTCTCCGTTTAGAAACTTAGGTTTTATAAAAACGATAGGGACTTAGTAAGACTTTTATTTTAGGGAAAATTTCAAAAACGACATTTCTCAATCTTGCATCGCTATTATATTTTATCATAAATATAAAGAAAGTGATAAATTTTTATCTTCTAAAAATTAAATTAAAAATAAATATAACATTTATTTTTTTTAGTGGGAGTTTTATTATAAATTATCTATATATTTGAGACCATAACAATGGAGTGTGGAAATTTAAATTTATGATTTTTTTTTTGTTTTGAAAGTGTGATTCATTAAGCATCAGGTGTACACTATTGTGTTGAACAATTATTTTCAATTATTTTGTTCTGTTGGCTACTAGTGAAGGAATATAAAATAAAATTAAAAGTAAAATAAAGCAGTATTTTAACCAACTTGTTAGTTCTGTTTCAAAACTCAAACCTGAAAAAAGTAAATGCAATAAACCAGTACATGAATTCCAAGAAATGGAGTAGGAAGGTGCGTCATTTTTCTATTACTTAAACGAATACTTTTTATCGTGAATTTATTGCAAAATTTAGACGTAGTAAACATAATAACAAAACGCAAACGTCATCAAAGAAAAACCATTTCAAGTTTTAAAATACAACGAATAAAAATAAAATAAAAGCAAAGAAATATATAATAGTAATAATAATAATAAAATAGTGGAAGCTAGACTTATACGGTAGATTTTTCAAAACGGAATAAACAAATTTAAAAAGAAAAAATAAAAAAAAGGTTACATTATCAATTTGAACCGTGAACATTAACACAATTTAACAATCTTTCAAGTAAAATTAGATAATATGGCATAGCACTTTTAATTTACAAACACTAGTTACCAAGTTTACAAATATTATTGAAATTTGAATCGTCTAAATTAAATGTGAATTCATACTTATAGAAGATAAAAATGTTAAGATAAGAATCTAATACGACGTGATACTAAGTCTCAACAATTCTTACAATGAAGCTAGCAAACGATAAAAGAGCGAGAATCTTATTTAAATGGGTTAATTCCTCTAGTTTAATGTATATATACTTCTCTCACCATGTAATCCAAATGTATTAGATTTTCATATTAAATGTGTAACATTCACTTACACATTGTGTTTTGATGCTCAAATTTCAAGTTAAAACTTTAGCATATGAATGAGTTTGGTTGAGGTCCTCAACTTGTTAGATTGTATATCAATTAAGTCGAAGTTAGGCTAGGGACAGTTTTGAACTTAGATTGTTATTTTTGTTTTAGAATATGTTAAAAAATTATTTAGTAAACAAATATTCGTTTACCTAATTCAATTAAATAGTCGAGTCTTCCCAAACTTGAAAGTTCAATAAAAATAAAAAACAAAAAAACTTTAGAAATTTAGGGATATAATTAAAATATACTTTTTAAAGTTTCGAATATTTTGCATAATTTAATTAAATTAGGAAATTACCATACCCAGAAATTAATGACATGTTGTAATGTGGAGAATAAAGCGGAAGAACGGATTCCTAATATTAAATATTACATATTAGAATTGACAATTTGGAATAAAATTCAAGCAAATAAAACACACAAAGTCGGTTCCTGCTTCTTCATTAGTTTGAACTTAAGAAATTGCATGATTATTATTATTATTTTTTAATCCAACTTTAGTGGTTATCCGTCTTTTTCATGTCGTCGTCATATTTTTCATTTTGAAAATTTGACTTTGCACAATTATAATAAAATAAAATGATATAAAAAAAAAAACCACAGCAGTGAAATTTTTACATTTGATTTTAATTTTCACAAATCTTGTGGCTTTCCCTATGGATTATATTCGTTTTTTTGGGTAATTGCTTGTTTGTTGAATTTGTGTGAAGTGTTTCCTAGATACTTTTCTCGAAAATATTGAAAAAATAAATTTGAATATGTAATTTCATAGTTATTAATTTATTACGAAATCTGGTTCAATTTTTACTGTTTTAATTTTTATCTTAAAATTTAAAATTCCTCAAATTACACTTTAGATACAATGTTTACTTTAAATTTGAAAAGTGTTGTGATATACATATCATTTTTGTTTTTCGACCCGTCCGTCCTATTTTGTTTATCTACCCACCCATGTTCCCCGTGACGAATATTTGTTTTAGTCAAACCTATCTAAATAAGGTATGAATTAGTATTTAATTATAGATTAAATTCATATAGTTTTGACTTCGTTTAGATTAATCCTCACAATAAAAGTCTATACTTATTTTGAAAAATTGTAATGAATAATCTATTCTAATAAAATTGTTAATTAAGATTTTTGCATAGACCAAATTGAAAAAATATTTATAATAATTGACAAAAAAATATATATTTAACAATCATAGTCAAATATATGGTATAAATAATATTTTTTATATAGTATAATTAATATTAATATCTCAATTATACTGTAATGAATATTACTTATATTGTATATTTGACTATAGATGTCAAATCTTTTCAAATTTAGTTTAATCTATAATTATTTTGACTATTCGGTCCAATTTCTCTTGTTAATTTTATCAATTAATTATGATTATTTTAGATATTAAAAAAAAGAGTGAAAGAAAAATTGGGCAAAGGAAGAAGTCAAAAGTCAACAGTCAGCTTAAAAGAAAAACAAAACGAAACAATTCTTTGGCAGCTTTCCAAATTTCTGCTCCGAGAAATTTGTTTCCCATATTAATTTCTCTTTCACACTCAATTTCAAATCCCAAAAATAAAGAAATCCCATTATATTACCAAACTCAATTCGGCAGAATCCCAATTCAATTTCTCCTCTCCTTTTTCTGTAATTTCTTTCTCTAAAACCAGACGAAAGACGCCATGTCCAATCCGCCGGTCGACGGCGGCGACGCCGTGATATTCAACGGCCTCCGACATGGCCGGGACCCATACAATTTCAGCAACAAAATTATGCTAACCGCCATCATTTCCCTTTCCCTCGTCGTCCTTCTAGTCATCGCCCTCCACATTTACGCCCGCTACGCCCTCCGCCGCCACGCACGGCGGCAGGCCGTCCTCCGCCGCCTCGGAATCCTCGCCCTCGTCGACTCCCGAGACCCTCCCCTGCTTCACCGCCGCTCCGGCCTCGACCCCCTCGTCATGGCGTCCCTGCCGGTCGTCGTTTTCAACCGCCAATCGGAAAACCCAGATCCCGCCGGCGCCGCCGTGGAGTGCGCCGTGTGTCTCAGCGCCGTCGAGGACGGCGAGGAGGCCAGAATTTTGCCCAATTGTAAACATGTTTTCCATTTGGAATGCATTGATAAATGGTTTGGATCGCATTCCACGTGTCCGATTTGCCGGACGGAGGCGTCGCCGGTGATTCGGCCGGAGCCACGGGAGGCTCCGGCAACTGAGACGGCGGAGAGTGGCGGTGGGTCGGTGTCACGATTGAGTTCTTTTAGACGGATTCTGAGTAGAGAAAGGTCTTCGAGAAGAATTCAACCTTGTGTACGGGTAAATGAAAACGACGTCGTTCAAGACTTGGAGAGGCAGTAATAATCAATGTAAAGCCTTTTTTTTTTTTTTGTGCTATATTTTTCTCCTTGACCATTTTAAATACTAGATTTATCACTATACTGAAAAGAAAGAAACAAAACATTTTTAAACTAGAGCTAAATATTTGTAATTTCCCACTCCACTATTGAACAAAATTAGAAATAAAATTATTGGATAGAAGCTTGAGTTTAATTTTTTACTAAAATCTCATCTCATATTTTCCATCTTGAGTTAATACTAATGATTTTTAGGTGGTAGATTGAAACCAAGTGTGTGATTGTTAAAAAATAATTGATTAGATTGTTAACTTAATCTTGAAATATGCTTGGTTAAGTTAAATTATTGGGTATTGATTATTATATATTGGAAAGATACGGTTAATTATTATTTATTATATATATTTTTTTTTCATTTAAGTTGAGACTTTCTTTTTGTTTATGAAATGGAGACTTATTTCATTTTAAATATCCCTCCCAAGTATAGAGATTAAAATAATATTTTAGTTGAAAATTATTAATATTTTTAGTAAATAGAAATTGATATTTTATATGACGAACAAATGCGTGTTCATGAAGATTTCAATTTTAGTTTTATATGCATGAAGCATATTTCTTTCCGCCCCATGTGACCTTAGCCAATCGACAGTTCAATTTCAATTTTACAAGAAATCGATTTGTTTTCTATTATTTTATTATTGCTTTCTTATTATAAAACAACAACAATAATAATAATAGCCAAAAAAATTATTAAAATTATTAAAATAATAATAATAATAATAATATATTTTAGTACAAAAATTGACAAATTTGAACCTATTATCTTTTATTTCATAAATCTACGTTAATACTATTAGTTACTGTTTTTTGTTGACTAATAACTTTATTCTTATCACGATTAATACTTCAAATTTTAATTGATATAGGCCAATTGTTATTAACCTCAGAATTGTTAGAAAAATGTAAAATGATATATGATCACTACTTTCATTTTTCTCTAGAATTCAAAGATTGAATTTTTTTTTTATAATAAATTGATTTTTTTAAAATTTATCATCAAATATATCATTTTTGTCTAGATTGCAAAGATTAAAATCACTAGTTTAAAATGGATACTTGGAACGTTCAGAAACCAAAATAATCAAAATAACAAAAAAGAAAAGTTAATAATAATAATAATAAAGAAAACTAAAATGAGTTCCTATGATTTTTTGAAATTGTGTAAAAAATATTGATTTGTAAGCATTTTTTAAAAGTTAGAAAGACGTATTAAACACAATATCAATCATTAAAATGCATGACATTTATTAATCAGCAAATCCTTTCTACCTAGAGCCAATTTCCATTTCCAACAAGTGTCATATCCTATGGATTAATACTAAACCTCAATTTTCAAGTAAATTAATCATAAAAAGCCCATAATTACAAGATTAAGCAACTTACTGGTTTTCTTGACATTCAAATATTGTAGAGTTAAGCAATATCCCCGTGACATTAGTCGAGGTGCGCGAAAACTAACCCGAACAGTCATGAATAAAAAAAAAAGTGTACTCACTACTCACCCATCTCATTCATGAAAATAATCTCTTAAAATTTTCATCTATAACTAAGAAATCAAGACATCTAATTACCAATATTTGCTGATTAAAACAAAAAAAACCAAAACATAAATACACAAAACCCAGAAATCAGAACTAAATCAAGTTTAATCTCAGAAACACAAAACACAAACATAAATACCCGAGTCCCATGGACAAAGCCCATATCCGGCCGGAATCGCGACCCGACCCGCTTATATCTTCGCTTGGCCCCAACCCTACCGATGTCGATTGGCTCGAAAAGTTCCCATTCCTCAACAAACTGCGCCATGAATTAAAGGAAAAAAATCAAGAAGTTGCAGATTGAAGAATTTCTTGATTAATTACAGATTATGAATTCAAGCAAAAATCCCCAAAATGGATTGGGTCGAGAGGGATTGATTGATTACCTGGAAGGGAATCTGCAATTTCCAAAGCCTGAAACAAGAAAGAAGAAGAGGATTCAGTGACAGATCTGGAAAGAATTGAAAGAATGGATGGAGAAATTAGAGAGATCGGGAGAGACTAGGGTTTATGGAGGTGAGGGCGGCGGAGTTCTGGAAGAAGCAACTGTCGTCGGTCATGCCGTGTTTGAGGAAGTAGTCGTTGAAGGCGAAGGAGGCCATGTTCTGGACGTCCACGGCGTCGTAGCACGCGCCGCCGGCCTGGATTGGGGAGCAGTTGGCGCCGCCCGCGCCGCACGCCCAGTCCAGGGCGGATTGGAGAGTGGCATCGTCGGCGTTGTTCTTGGCTACGCACCAGAGCTCTGAGGCGCCGCCGGATTGGGCTTTGATCGACGGCCGCCGGAGATCCGCCGCGGTGGAGAGTGGGATGAGGAGAGTGAGGAGAATGAGGGCAGAATTTTTCGCCATTGTTGACGGTTTTTTAGATCGGGATGAGAGAGAGAGAGAGGGATTGGAGAGTTGGGGGTTTTAGAGAGAGAAAGAGAATTTGTGGGGTTTTTAGAGGGAACAGAGCAAGTGACCGTTACGGTAATGGGATCAATGGAAAGAAAAAAAAAAGATTGAAGAAGAGGAACACGTATTTTATAATTTTTATTAATTTATTACTCTTTCGCAAAATTATCAAACATACCCTTAAACTTTTACATTTTTTTCAAACTTACCCTTGAAATTTGAAAAAAGTTTTGGATGAAAACCATTAAGGTTTTGTTTCAAAAATACTTCCGAACTTTGAAATTTTTTAAAAATACTCTTAGTCTTAAAAAAACACAAACTTTAAATAAGTTAGGCCCCCTTTGATAATTGGTTTTTAGTTTTTGAAATTTAAGTCCTTAAAAAGGTAGGTGAATACTAACCAATTTTTACAAACAAATTGTTTTTTTGGAAGCTACTTTTTTTTTTGTTAAATTTGAAAATATAAAGTACATTGCCGTAGACAATAACATATAGACAATAAAATATTAGTTAGTTTAAGTTAACATAAAATATTAGTTAGTTTAAGTTAACATTGATAACTTTTTAATAATTTTATGCATCTAAAAAGTAAAACAGAGGTAAAATGATAACTATAATCATCAAATAAATATATTAAGAAATTAATTTAGTACCAGTTCAATTAATTAAATAACCATTAATATTTACATAAAAATATCAAAAGTTAAAACATACATCTTGTCTGATTGAGTTAGAAGAATGTTTTGGATCAATTATACTTTTTGGGTTGATCACTTCCAACTTTATACAACTACAACCCAATCCAACTCTAACATGATTGTATAACCAATTTCAAATTTCAAATTTTATATTAAAGTTTAAATAAATTACAATATTATAAATGAATCATTAATAATATTTGCAAAGCTAAACTATTTAAATTTTATATCTTTTTTTAAGACCAAGGTATTTTTAAAACCTTTTAAATTCAAGGATTTTTTGTTACAAAAACTTAATTTCCATCCAAAATTAACAATGTTTTTGAAAAGTTTAGGGGCATGTTTGATAAAAATATAGAAGTTTAATGGTAAATTTGACAAAAATATAAAAGTTTAGGGATATGTTTGATAATTTAGCCTTAAGCTTTTTCTCTCTTTCAGAAGAATAATTTGTATCCTATATTTTGGGCCAAGTTTCTTTTCTTTCTTTCTTTTTCTTTTTGGCCAAGTTTCTGAATGGACTGCCACCAGGATAACCCTATATTTTGGATCAATAATGGAAATATTGAGTATAAAAATAAAATCAAATTTGATTCATTTTTTTTATAAGAAAATTTATAAAAATCTAATCGACTTTGAATTTAAATAATAAGAAGTTATTAACGGTCAATTCTGTTATCTCGTATGACCGAATGATCATAAAGATTTCAATTTCTCCACTTGTGTGTTGAATTCCAAAAAAATATATACTTACGAACTACAACCAGTTAATATATTATATATTATACTAAAAGTTTATATCTTTTACCACATTTATTACTAAAATATATCAAATACTAATTCCAAGTAGATATTAATAGTGTCATGATAATTGATATTTAGAGTTTCTATAGAGTTCGTTATCCTTCTCCCCCAACTTGGTGTTGGACCAAAAAAAAAGGAGGTTGTAGAATTAATCAAACAAAAATAATTGAAGAAAACTTTATATAAATGAAAAAATGTGACATCATAAACATTACACATATTTATACATAACACCTCGGATCCGTCTTCACAATCGGGGAAGACGACGAGCGACACAACGTCATGAAACAAGGTCTAAAACATCACACTTCACTGGCAACAAGAAACAACGATGAGAAATTGTACAACACATCTTTCAGCTTGTAGTCCAAATCAAAATCTTATCATCTCCATTTAATGTCACATAATAAATGTCTGACATCTTACAATGTACTAAGTTTGACCAAGGGATTCAAGCTTATCAAAGATAACAAGAACTTGTACTAAACTTTTAATGGAAGTAGTAGCAAAATACCAATCAAAACCCTTTACATAAGGAAACAAGGAGGTAATTGGTGAGTGATTTTGATCTTCGAACAGGCAAATTCTGATCTTTCTTTCGAGTCAATAAGCTTCTTCTCAATCTGGCATTATGACGCAGAATTAGAAAGAATTACAATGATTGGATTAGATAGACTTTCATATGGACAGTACATGGTTCAAAGGATCTATGTTTAGAGAGTTATAATCCAAAATTTAGAAATCAATTATTGAAAAGCCTCAGTTAGCCAGTACATTGACATCAAAGAAAACTCAGTCGGTAATTCCAACTTAAACAACTAATCCTCATTGGCTTGGAAAAACATTTGGTTTCAAATTCATAAATATTGTAATCACACAAAAACGGCTCTGTAAACCCATAGAAACAAGATGAACAGATTCCTATCAAAATGTGAAAACTTGATTTTGGTTCAATCATAGCATCGTCGATCACAGCTCGTTAGCTCTCGGCGACGTGGCATCGAACCAGAGAAACATAATAAAATCCAACAAGAAAGAATTCAGAAACAAAGTTTAAAATGCCTCAGAAAGCCAGTGTATTTGACATCAAAGAAAACTCAGTTGGTAATTCCAACTTTAAACAAATCCTCATAGGCATTTGGGTTCAAAATCTAATAAAATCTTGATATAAAAAAATGTAATCACACAAAACGGCTCTGTAAATCTATAGAAAAGAGAAACAGATTCCTATCAAGATGTGAAAATTTGTTATGGGTTCAATCATAGCATCGTGGGTCACCGCAATGGAGCTCTCGACGACGTGGCATCGAACCGAATAAATTAAAATTGAAAACAAAAACAAAAAAACAGAGAATCCTCAGAGACCCGTTTAAAATCAACCACGCAGGAGAAATCAAGAACAAGGGCTTTGAAATCTCGGCCAGAAAACCCAACATACGGACCGCTCAGGGGAGAGACGAGCCGCCGGCGGAGTCCACTGGCGGACGAGACCCAACAGCCGAATCCATGGCTTCTCGCTGCGATTTGGAGTGTCATACGGCACTTCCTATCAATTTGGGAGTGTTTCTTCATCAGAATAACGATGGAAGTTGAAATTCGAAAACTATAGAAATCTAAACCCTAATTTGTAGCCCTAGTATATAGATGATGAAAGTGAGAACTGATGATGAAGACGATGGAGATCGGTCGATATTTATGGAGACGAAGCAAACCGAGAGAATAGGGGCGGCGAATTTGAAACCCTAATTTGGAGATGTTGATGGGTTATATGGCTATACCTTCTTATTTGGGCCTAAATATTACAAACGGATTCGAAAAAAGAGGCCCCCAACTAAAAACAGCCCAATCAAAACTTGCATTCAAATCTACAAAATAAATTAGATTTTATTTATTTTAAATCAAGCCAAACAATGAAACCATCCCACCAAATAAAATACGGCCAACTTTAAAAAAAAAAGATCGTATGAAATCATTAGTATTAATTATTATTGACACATCTTTTTATATAATAGTATTAATAAGTATTTATAATACAATATTTAAAAATATTTTTGTAGAATCAGTTGAAATCATAAATTATTTGTAGGTGTTGTAAATTAATAGTTATTTTAAGTGACTCATTTAGTAGTGGTTTTTTTAGAAGCGGTAAATACTTATTTACAAATATTTAAAAAAAAAGTCTAAACAAAAAAACTCAACTTGACCATTAAAATGGTTATAATTATAATATGTTCATGAATAATTTTCAATGAATGAATAAATTAGTTCATAGTTTGAATACATTATTGTCAATTGTTGTTAATTTTGTTTATATATATTTTTTTGTTTTAATAACAATGATAATCTTATAAGGATTTACGTATTTATGTTATATTTATCCATTTTATTTCGCCTAAAAAATCTCACAAAACTTGTTGTATCACGTATATACACATGTTCTTTCTCAATTCACCTAAAAGGTTAGTTTGGCATTTGGCCGACCTCCGAGGTCTGCTCAACCTTGGGTCAACCTCTCGAAGTCGCTCTCCATTTGACTGATTTTATGGGTCAGCACGTCTTCGAGACGATTCTAATTTACTTTTTAAAGGTTTTATGTGTTCGTGTGCTTGACAAATATTTTAGCAACAACAAGAAATAATAGACAAGATAATAACATTATTATTTATAATTGATATTTATGACTTTGAATCTCTCTCTATATATATTTTCCTTTTTAGAAGGGAATCTAAATATATTAATATATTATTGAAGTGACTTTAAGTACATGTTGCGGAAGAAGAATTATAAATATTAATTTCATATATCAAATCGTGATTATGTTAGAACTAAATATCCACTAAATTATGAAACCACTTAAACATATCACCAAACATCATTCTAGAGTGACACATCAAATGTATAATGTTACAAATGGTCTGATTTAAGACAATAAACTATAAAATATATTAAAAAAAATGCAAAGTGATTTTTTTTTTTTTTTTGAGAAACGTATGCAAAGTGAACTAGAATGACACAAAATAAGTTTTTGTTTGTTTTTCCTTTTATTTTGCATATACAGAATCAAAAGAGGGATCAAAATACAAAAATTCAAAGTGGAAAGATGATCTCATTCCCCGATAAAGAACGTCATCATGTTGTCCAACGTATTTACTGGGTTCCATCATTTGTCAGAGCAACACCCACTTTGCTCCGGCGCCGCCGCCACCGCCGCCGTGATGCTTCATCGCATCAATTTCATCCCCATCTTTTAATCCAAGCTGGAAAAAAAAAAAAAAAAAAAAAAACAGGGGAATAAAAAATCAAACCAAAACCCATAAACAAAAAAATGGCTTTAAAAAAAAAAACTCAAAACCTCATGGGCAGTTTGGGTTCCGGAAATAAGATGGCCGTCGACGAGAAATGCAAGAATGTTGTGATCCAAACCTTGTCTTTCGCAGTACTTATTCATAAGTTTCATCAATTGGGTGTTTTTCCCAACCTTGAAAAACACTTCACTTCCATCCTATAAAACACACACACAACAAAAAAACAAAAACAGAGAAAATCTGTACTTTTTCTTAGTAATTTGATTCGAAGGGCGTTTCATTTGAGGATTTTAAATAGAACCTGTCCGTTGACCTTGACGTTGACATGGTTCGATTCTAGCTTTCCGGCCGCCTGATCTTCTTCCTGGGTGTTGTTGATGGTCGTACCCGACATTTTTGTTGCTCAAATTCTCAGAAAGTGAAAACAGGAAAGTGGGTTTTAATAATGAATGAATGAACTCTCTGTTCTGTTCTGTAAGTTAAGTTGGGTTCATTGATGCATCCATTTTTCAGGCGGCTTTATTCTCATAGGTTTTATTTTTGGGCTTCTCATTTCATTCATTGCTTTTATTTTGGGCCTCTACATAATTTCCTAAATTGGGCCAAACATTTTTCAATCGACCCATTTTTTGTTAACGCCTTTTGTTTTATGTTAATAATTTTTTTTTAAAAAAAAGAAACAACGACATTAAAATTATATCTATAGTTTTAGACAAATGAGATTGACATTAGTGAAATACTTGTATGGAGGCCCTGCTTAACCACATATGCAATGAAATGTTTTTAGTAGAGAGTATTTATTTGACGTAATTAATAAGTTATTACATATGAGTTTTTTTTTTTTTTTTTTTTTTTAATTACTCTTAAAGTAATTGTTTTCAATAAAATTATTGTCATTACTAAAAACAATTATTTGTTTTTAACCACTCAAAATAGTCATTCATTTATAAATATTTATTTATAACATCTCAAAATAATATTTTGTTTCTAACCATATTCAAATGAGTTATTATGTACAATTCATCTACAAAAATTACTATCCAAACGAGTTATTAAAAACTCTTTTACAAATAATCACATTTAGACAAATGATTGCTTGCTTAGACTCAAATTTATAATCACTCCCCCTCCCTCCCTCCACAAATAAATAAATAAAAATATATATTTATATATAACCACTCAAAATAATTTCTTATTATACTGTCTCAAAATAATTCTTTTACAATTCTACATCTCAACATCTTCTTAACATTATCTTTAGTATTAGTGCATATTATATCACTTGAGTTGTATTAATAATTTTTGTTATCAACAAAAGTTTAGAATTTGTCAACCTTTCAAATCTCATTTATTAGATCATGGATTCAAAAAAAACAAAACAGATACATTTCAAACATTGATTAAGGGATAGAGATATGTTTATCTCACATTTTGTATTTTTTATTTTGTTTTGGAAACCTCATATTTTATATTTAAGACTACGTCTATACTATGTAAATTGGTAAAAAAAAATCAGAAAATGTGAATGGCATAACGACGCATACTCACTCATATTATATATATATTAATTTAAATATCGACAAACTCATTTTGTATTTATGGCTCAAGATTTTATTGGTACAACATCTATATTTTAGGAATATCGAATGAATATTGCCAAACATTTAAATAGGTAAAAAGTTAATAGAAAATGTGGTTTGGGGCCGAAAGTAATTAAGGAATTAAAGTAAAAGTTGCCCATAATAGATGTGACAAAATTTCAACAATAAAAGCCCACAAAAAATGAATGCATCATAAATAGAAAGAACTGTTTTTTTTTTACATATTTGATAAATAAAATAAAGTTTATTTATTTGATAATTTAATCTCACCAACCAGCCATAAATCATGGGCGGAAAAAATAAGTAAATTATTATTACCGTAATCATTCGCTGGTTCTCAAGTACTGTTGGACCATGTCTTATGTCAGCATATATTCAACGTTACCTGCCACGTGGAGGCCATTCACGCCGGCTTCACATGGAGAACGATGCAGCCGCGATGCACAGTATAAAATGACAAATATTTGAACGGTCGATTTTTGTGGGCCCAATTTTTTTTCTTTGTGGGCCCAATAAAATGCCCAAAAGGTACTGCTGTGATTTAGACAACGATCGGCGATCTTGGCCGTCCATTGACTCTAATTATACGGCAGGACGAGATTCGACGGTCCCGATTGAAGTCTTGATTTTAGAACGTTATTTTTATTTAGTTAATTTAAGAACGTTATTATGAAAATACTCAAAAATAATAATTTGGCCTACAATATGGTTTATCTACTTTCAACAAAATAATTTGAGAACGTTATTAGATTCCCCTAAACATTAATTGTCACAATATGGTTTATCTACTTTCGACGAAATTAATTTCAGAACGTCATTAGATTCACCTAATTCCTAAACATTATTTGGTCCACAATATGGTTCATCTACTTTTAAGAAAATATAAAAACAAAAAACAATATGTTCACGTTATTGTTTTTTGAATACTCAATATGTGTGTGTTTTTATTTTATTGTTTTAAAAATCGATATTCAATATCAATAACTTATATATATATACCATAACTTCAAATGATAATAATTTTTTAATCTCTGTAAAATAATTTTTAATTTTTTGTTTGTTGGTTCTAACAATTATCGAAATAAAACTATTAGAATTCATGATTCCTTAATAAAAAATATACACTTGTATAAGTTGAATTAGGATCGTTATTTGGTCAAAGGGTTTGACTATTAATCAATAAAGTAGTTAAATTGATCGAAGAGGATTTTGAAATGCATAATGTAATAGGTTCAATACAAGACCTATGAATATCATTCTTATAGGTTTTGTACTAAAATAACTCAATATCTATTATGTAGGATATGTGACACCCGTACATTTTTATTGGATTAGTTAAAGTGAAAATGTCATGATGTATATATTTTGGTTGGATAATCTCACGATCATCTTACTATATACATTCCAAACTTATTATTTAAATCCTATATTTTCTCAACTCGTTGCTTGAAATATATGTCACAATTGAAAAGTTATTTATGTAAACATGTTGAATTATTATAACTCACTATAGGTTTGACTAATATTTGGTAGGTTGTATCGAAATGGTCAGTGACGCATTGATTTCATTGTTTGATTGTAAATCAGTTTAATACCAGTGTCACAGGTTTAAATCCAAAAATAGTCAATATTATAATCAACTCATTCAATATGTACTAAAAAAAATAAAATAAAAATGATTGGTAGGTTGTTCCAAATACAAGTCATCGTTTCCTATAATACATACTTACATATAAAAGCTAACCTTTTTTTTTTTTTTTTTTTTTTTATGATATAGTGATCTACGTTCCCCACACAATATTTATAACTCATGGATTTTTTATCATTAACATATATTATAATTTTCTTAAAAAAAATCAGGTATTATAATAATCTGTATATTTCAAAATAACTCCAATATCTGACATATGACATTAGTTTTTTAAAATAAAAACTTATTACCTAAATTGATTTGTTTAGTTAGAAAAAAGGTTAAATTAGTCAAATATAAAAAATAATGGTAGATATAATTGTTTTTAAAAAAAATAATAAATAAAAGTATTGAATATTAATAAATTTATATGTATATATAGTACAATAAATAGTACTATAATAATGAAAATTTAAAGTACAAATAATAATAAGAAAAAAAGTTAATGTTAATTGCGGTATGCCGACATATATGTAGGGAATTTAATTTTATTATTTTTCCCATAGTTAGATGCTAACAATCTTATGGTAGCGTTGGTGAGCTTTCCCACGTTGGGCCCCACTCATCCCTTATTTTCCTCAATGATAAATTACCCACTCATCACTTTCACACCCCCACTTGCCTCCTCCACTTTCTTTCATCCCCCATTTTCACCCTCAAAACCAGAGAGCTCTGCTTCCACAGAAGCAGGATCAATGGAGCGCTCAACAACAATCTCCGCCTTTTTCTTCATCGTCTTCATCGTTTTCCTCTCCCCATTTGCAGGTATAATCCCAAACCCACATCCCCATTTTACTCTCTGTTTTGCTTTGCTTACTCTGTTTTCCTGTTTCAGAATCTGGTTCCATTGGAGTCAACTATGGCAGAATCGCCAACGACCTCCCTTCCGCTTTCAAGGTCGTCAAGCTTCTCAAATCTCACGGCCTTCAAAGGGTTAAAGTATACGACACAGATCCGGCGGTTCTCAAAGCTCTTTCTGGCTCCGGCATCAAAGTCACCGTCGATTTGCCCAACGAACTCCTCCCCGCCGCCGCTAAACGTTTGACATTTGCCTACACTTGGGTCGAAAAGAACGTCGCTGCTTATTACCCCTCCACGGAAATCGAAGCCATCGCCGTTGGAAATGAAGTTTTCGTCGACCCACACAACACGACGGCCTTCCTCGTCCCGGCGATGAAGAACATTCACCAAGCTTTGGTCAAGTATAACCTCCATTCCGCCATTAAAGTCTCCTCTCCCATTGCTTTAAGCGCTCTGCAGAGCTCTTACCCTTCCTCCGCCGGTTCATTCCGGCCCGAACTCGTCGAACCGGTTTTCCGGCCAATGCTGGAGTTTCTCCGTCAGTCTGGCTCTTATCTGATGGTTAATGCTTACCCATTCTTTGCTTACGAGTCTAACTCCGATGTGATTTCTTTAGACTACGCTCTGTTTCGGGAGAATCCCGGCGTGGTCGACGCCGGCAGTGGTTACCGGTACTTCAGTTTATTCGACGCTCAAATCGACGCCGTTTTTGCAGCGATGACGGCGTTAAAATACGACGATATTAAAATGGTGATAACGGAAACAGGATGGCCGTCGAAAGGCGACGAGAACGAGATCGGCGCCAGCATCGAAAACGCCGCCGCCTACAACGGCAATCTAGTCCGTCGGATTCTGAGCGGCGGCGGAACGCCGTTGAGGCCGAAAGCAGATCTGACAGTCTATTTATTCGCCCTTTTCAACGAAAACCAAAAGAACGGCCCCACATCGGAGAAAAACTACGGCTTGTTTTACCCCAACGAAGAAAAGGTCTACGACATCGCTTTTACCACAGAAGGGTTAAAAGACTTTCACGACAAACCGTCGCCGGCGCCGGCGACCGGCAAGACGGAGCCCCCGGCCGGCGACGGGGGCGTGTCGAAGAGTCAAACCGGGAACACGTGGTGCGTTGCGAGCGGTGAGGCGGGGAAGGAGAAGCTTCAGGCGAGTCTCGATTACGCTTGTGGTGAAGGAGGCGCGGATTGCCGTCCGATCCAGAAGGACGCCACGTGTTACAATCCTAACACGCTGGTGTCACACGCTTCGTATGCGTTTAATAGTTATTACCAGAAGAACGGGCGGAAAGTTGGCACGTGCTACTTTGGCGGGGCGGCTTACGTAGTCACGCAACCACCGAGTAAGTACTCTATAATTTCTCATTTTATTGTTTTTGTTTTATTTATTTATTATTTATTTGTATTGCGCACGTTAGAGGACCCGACCCGTTCGGGTCAGACCCGGGATTGGATGGTAAAATGCGCTGGCGTGGTCCACGAGGTTGAATGATTGGGTCCACGCCAGCTCTGTAAGAAGTCAAATTTTCACATGCCGGGCACTATTATTAAAGATATAAATCTAATTTTGCTCACGTGGCACCTTCTTTTTGGATTTTGTACTGAAATATTCTTGGTTAAATTATCAAAATATTCTGCATTCTGGTTTTAATTGAAATTATTTTGCTTTTTAAAAAATGAAACTATTTTTTTTTATTTAGTTTTTATCTTAATTCATTCAGCTGAGTTTGAACCTTTTCTTTTGCCTTTATGGTTTGGTTTAAGCTTTCTTAAATAGTGTTTTACTCGCTTAAAAAACCTGCTTTTCTATATTTTTTTATATAATAACATTAAGAGAGGATTCAAACCTATAAGCTCATAATACAGACTTGTATTAGATCCTTCCTAAATTGGCTTTGGCTACGCATAAGTCTTTTTAAGGATCTAATACAAGCTTTGTTTCTTCTTAAAATTTAATTGAATGGCCAAATTTGCAACTTATTGCCTTTTATGTTTGCTGTGGTAAAAGGTAGAAAAAGAAGAAAATGGATCTTTTTTTCCTCTCTTTCATGATAAAGGAGAGAAGGGGAAGCCAAAGCCATGTGACTCAAATTTGATTCTTTATGAAACAAAAATGAGAGAAAAGATGGATCTTTATCTCTTTTTTTCCTTTTTCCCTAATGAGAAGACAAAAACTCAAGAGAATTTGAGCTTTTGGGTTCTTTTTTATGTTATTCTCTTATTCATTTGAGCAATTTTCTGAAAAGGGCTGTTTTTTAATACCTTTTTCTTTTTTTGGTGTCTTTTTTTTTGTCATGCAGAGTATGGCAGTTGTGAATTCCCAACAGGGTATTGAAGAGAAGAGGGGAATCCAATGGGAGCAGTTGAAATTAAAGGGATAATAGACTAAAAAAGGGTTACTTTTTTAAGTTTGTTTTTAGGGTATGAGAAAATTCTTTTGTAGTCCAATTGCTTGGATAATGTTAGTTGGATTTTGGGTGTTTAAGTTAGATAAGTTTATTGTCTGTAATTAAGTTGCTGTTTCTTGTTAGACTTTCATGTGTTCTTTTGTCATTGTTGTTGCTAGTAATTTTATAACCATAGTTCTAATAATCTCTTATTCTTCTCACTCTCTAACTCTTATGCTTCTATATGATAAGTCTTTAAATTTGTTGTTGCCATTTGATCTAACACAAAATCAAGAGAACACTTATAAAATAGGGAATTTGCGTTGTATAGCAAATTTCCTACTCTACATTAGAATTATAGCAACTTTTTAAAAATATTGCAAATATAGTAATTTTTTTTTTGATAGACTCTATCAGACACTATTGATGGAGTCTATCAGACACTATTAATGGAGTCTATTGATGGAGTCTATCAGACACTATTGATAGACTCCATCAGACACTATTAATAGAGTCTATAGATCTGATTTTGCTATATTTAGAGATATTTTCAAAAAATTGCTATTTACTCAATTTTTTTGTCTTATTGTAATATACATACAAATTCCCCTATAAAATACCTTTCAACTTAGTTATTTTAATATATATTAGATAAGATGTGATTTCAATAAGAGATACAACAATATAAATATAAATCTTTTATTTTTGGGCCAATTCTATTTTTAGTTCCAACTTTTAATAAAGTTGACAACACTACAATATAAATTTAGATCTTTTTATTTTTGGGCCAAATCTATTTTGGTTCCAACTTTTAATAAGTTGACAATTACACTATAAACTTAGAATATTGTAGGATTAATTTTTAGAGCTTTTTGCATTTATAGACCACTATAGAAAACTAATTGCAAAAATATCCTATTAGAGAACTAATTACAAATCT
>JBBMEF010000021.1:1957008-1974832 GCA_037832685.1 Sicyos baderoa | reverse complement strand
GGGCAAAATTGAATTTAAAAAAAATAATTAATTCGAAAAAATAAAAAAAAAACAATTTTGCAAAAAAAAACTTGGGTACCTAAATCCGCAATTAGTTTCCAATATAGGTCTAGTTACTATAATTTCCCTAATTTTTAATACAAAACCTATCATATATTTCAAATTTAAGTTAAGTGGGATTAATAATAAGGACTAAATGAAATAAATCTCGCAGTACTACAACTTTTTTTTTGAAAAGACGCAGTACTACAATTAAAATGTTATTTTAACTAACTATTTAGCTTCTTTGTATATGTATTTGATATTTAAAAGTGGGACAAAGGTTTAACTTTACGAGCAATATTTCAAAATACTTATCCACCCTTATGATCATATATTTTTATTTTTATTTTTTTAAAAAAATTGATTTTAATAAATGAAAAGAGAAATGCAAAATAAAAATATATGATTGTAAGGTCCACTAACTTTACTCTATTTGGTATAAGAAATAGTATTCTGGTTATAATTATTATTGAAACTCGTAATGTTTTTGTTTTTTATTTTTTTTATTTTTTTTGAAAGAAACTCGTAATGTATTAAGACTATTTAAACCGGTGAACCCATGATGATTTGTTTGTTTATATTTTAATTGCCGATTAGAATAAAAAAACACACATGATTTTAGTAATGGGAGTCACTGCTCGAGAAAGTGGGTTGATATAATTTGTGTAAATGATGTCTGAGTATTAGATGTCATGTCATAGAGAATCTATTGCATGTTCCCTATAGCCATTAATATATATAATAAAAATATTTTGATCTGAAAGGACAATTGTCTTTAGAATTTGACTGCCATTAAATTTTGTTGGTGTATTTGTTGCATAAATTGCTGTGCCATGTACTATGAGTTATGAGGGCCATTTTTTTTTTTTTTTTGATGTCCATGATTGTTCAGACTAACTTGCGTGCACAAGCGCACTTCGACTAATTTATGAGGGCCACTTATGACACCACTTAGCTTATTTTATTATTTATTCATTAAAACCATTCATTGACAATGCTACCAACTTTTAACATTTATTTACAAACCATGGTAAAAACTATGGTGAAAGCGAAGCATTATCCAAAACAAGTCCTTTTATCCTCAAACTTGTCAAAAATTGATCATTATTTGAAGACAGTGATGTGAAAATGAGTAGAGATGCAAACATAAAACTCAAAATTATGGGATTATGATTTAGAATGTTGAAAGGGAGGATGCTTCTTTATATGATCACATGGCACAATTACTAAAAAAAAAGGAATATACTTAAAATAAAAGATAATACTGGTCCACCAATATTCTCATCTTTTAGATGCATCTTTTCTATTCAAAATATATATATATATATGATATATTAGTCTTTGTTTGTATTTTATTTCATTTTTGCTATTTTAGGGAAGATTCAAAATTGTTTTCTTTTTAAATTTTAAAATCTTTTAGGACATGCATAGGTTGGGAAAGAATCATCGATTAAAATTTACTCCAATATTTGTTTAGGGTAGAAATTTTTTCTCCCAACTCTCCATTCCGGCATCTCTCTCCAACCTCTCATCCAAACAATATTCTTATTAAAATATAATTTTTCGACAACCACTTACAATTCCTTCTCCAAACAATCTTATTCAAACAAGGTTTGAAGAAATGACCGTATTGTTTGAGAAGTGCTTATCGAAAGTTAGATTTTTGTGCAATCCCTCATATATACTTATCTTATTCAAATAAAGTTTTTTCTACTACTACTCTTACAAACAAATTTTATTCACATAATATTTTTTTGCAACTACTCATTCAAATACCCTATACAAACTACTCGATACCTCTACTTTCGCTCAACTTCCCCAAAACTAAATACGCCTTAATATCCTAACTTTGATAGAATTAATATTTTAGTTGATAACCATTAAGTTATTGCACTTCAAAATTTGTCCTTTTTTTTCTTTTTTTCTTTTTTTAATCACAACCTAAGTTTTGTAGTTTATAAATATATTTGGGTATGAGCAGTCATGTATTTGTTTATGTTTCCGTAAAAGAAAACTTTATATTATCGGAGATATGAAAAAATGAATAGATATTATTGTTCACTTACATTTTCATTGTCTCCCATTTTTCATTCAACACAAGACTTTTTTTTAATCAAGAATTACAAAATAAGAACTCCTCGCAAACGCTTTCATACCAATTGTTGATGCAAAAGTCAATTTGATAATGATAAAGACTCGAGTGAAAAATGAGAATCACATACGAAGGAGAGGAACAAACACAATTAGGGTTTAAGTGGTTCGACAATTTAGCCTACATTCACATAAATGTCTCTTTTTTATGTATAAAATTTCATATGAATCTCAAGTTAAAAATGTTGAATACACTTTTTACAGCATAAATTTAGCCTTATATACAATGGCCTAATAAATAGAATTGCATAAGTAAATGAACCGATATCGACATACCGTCTTTGAATTGGTAGAAGTAGAACAAAACTCATAACTTATTTATTCAAGTTTAGTTGAGTTCGTTATTTCTCACCCGGTTGTAATTTACCATACAATTCTTTTTATATATATAAAAATAAATAAATAAAGTAGGCTAAGTTGTTACAAAATTATTGTAATCACTAAAATAGTTATTTTTAAAAGATGTAATTATTATACCTAATGTTTATTTAAATGAATTTGTGATAGCATAAATTGATCTTTTCTTATTTATATTAGCTCTCGGTCACTATTTAGACCAATAATGATAATTGTTTGGCTCTAGAAATTTTAGGTACTTCTAATTCCTCAAATTAATATATATAATAAGAATGGTTTGAACTAAAAAAACTGGTTGAATGCTAAATAAAATAAGATTAAGAAGTAAATATCAATAAGATGATGAAATTGTATTGGAAAGTGAGCTTCTTTTTTTTTTTTTTTTTTTTTTTTTTTTTTTTTTATTGTTGCAATGATAAAATGGATAGATAAAGGAAATTGGTAATGAAGGTGGGTGACAAGGTGTGGCTCCAGCTGGGTCTCCCACAAAGCAGAAGGGAGGGTCACCTAATTCATGAACCACAAAGATTCTTATTGCCTCCTTCCTTCATCACCATGTTATATTTTTAGAAAAACAAAAATTAATTTCATTTTTATTTGTGGCTCAATTCATTTTCACAAAATTTTATATATTTTTATATATTTTCATTTATAAAATTAATTTGTCATGTGAGCAAGAGGTTTGAAGTCTTACTCAAAAGAAAAAAATATTAAAAAATTGTAATGAATGTATTCTTACAAAATAATTACAAACATGAGCAAATGTTAACATATTTACATATATAGTGTTTAATACTATATTATATATAATCAATAATACAATATTATAAGAGAGTATTATTAAAATCAATGACTACATTAACCAAATGGGTGAGTGACGTAATAATTTCATTGTTTGATTGTAAACCAATTCAACATTAAGAAACTTTTGCTGACGACACATGTCGATATTTTTTAGTTGTCGATGGCATATCAGTTATCAATATTTCTATTAATCACCAATGAACATATAGCTCTCGACATATTTACTATTCGTTGACGGTATTTAGTGAATCTCCATCTCAAAATTGATTCTTTTGTTAATTAAGATAAACAATGTATTACTAACTTTCTAAATAGGTCTTAATAATATTCTACTTCTTTATGAACTTTGAGAATATGCTGCTAAGTTTTGAGGGTCACAAATGGGAATAACTTTTTCATTCCTAGTTTTATCCACTGAATCAAACCATTCTCTTCTCCACTTCTATTCTTGCTAAAAGAATAAACAGAATATTGATGATTCTATACTCTTTTTTTTTTTTTTTACTTTATATATAATTTTTGAGAGAGGACAAAAATATGTAGCAAATCATTCTTTAGAATATTCGAATGCCATGTTACATGTGAATGTGAAGATTTAACCACGAAGTTCAAGTTAGATTCATGTTAGTTAAACCTTCTTTTAAAATTAACATTTTGCATCTTCAAATTAGAGAAAATTTTCATTCTTACTTGAAATAAGGAATCCTTCACCCCATTTCAAAGCCAATTGGAAGATTTTAAAAATATAGTTCTTAAATATTTTACATTTGTCAAGTTATTTCTGAATGAATTTAAACATTTTAAATCAAGCTCTTAGGGTCACGGAAGGTAACATTGATTAACAAAAAAAGAATTTCACCTTTCTAAAGTTTTAATTTTTTAGTCATTGAATGCATTAATTAATCCGGTGTCTGTTTGTCAATTTTAAAGAGGATTCATATTAAACATTTACTAATTACTTTTCAAAAAAATATTCAAACGAGTTATCGTAACTATTCAAAACAATTTTTCATTTCTAACCATTCAAAATAACTCTTCATTTCTAACCACTCATTTCTAATTAATAAAAATAACTTCTTATTTCTAAATATTATTTTTAACTACTCAAAATAACTCAGTTTTCACCATTTATTTTTAATCATTCAATTTTAATTACTCAACATAACTTCTTATTTCAAATCCACATCCAAACAATTATTATCTCTAACTCATCTAAAAAAAGAAACTACATCCAAACAAGTTTCTCAATGCAACTCCTCCATAAAAATTTATAGCCAAATAAGATATTAAAAATTTCAAAACTACTCGATGTAATTCCTCAAACTAATTCACAATCTAAGACTTCATCCGAATCCTACTAAATTAGGCCTAACCAAACATATTTAGATTTAAACCTAATTTAACCCAATTCTAAACCTCCGAACCAAACGCCGAGAATTTCGGCTGGCATTTGCCGAATCCCAAGTGCGACCTATCCAACATGTTACTGGATCGGCCCATAATTCACTAAATTCTTCAAACGAATTCAAAAAGGCTAACTCTAAAATTAAGTTCACGTATTTACACAAATAATAATAATAATAAAAACCTTCTGACAAATTTGAGAATTAATTTTAATACAAGAAATGATAAAATATAAACACATTTCTAAAATTTATAGAAAAAAATAGAAAACTTAAATATATATATATATATAAAAAAATATATATATACCAATTTGTTTTATTAAAAACATAGATTAAAATTACATGTTTGATAATTCATCAACCACACTATTTTTTTTTTTTTTTTTAAATTCATAATATAAGAAATCCGAAAGTAAAAGTACTAAAATGGTATTTGAACGTTTACAAGGATGTTACCTTTTTTCCTTTCCAATTTAATAAGCTCAGCTGCTTTAGTGCATAAAATCAAAGTCCACAAAAGTAAAAAAAGTACTTTGTAACATTCGTATCAATCTTGTATTTATAAAAGGTGACCAAATTGATTTTTTTTAATCTCATTTCAATTTAGCATAAAATTAATGTATATAGGTTCAAACAAGGACAAAATTGTTGTTTGGAATCCAATTAATTAAAGTGACACAGAATTGTATTTATAAAATATATTATCCTAACATATCATCATAATCTAGAAGTAGAAAAACTGTTAAAAAAAGATGCAACTTAAACAACAAAAATAGTGCTATTTAGAAGGCAATGGAAAAGTAGAGTAGTAGGGCAGAGTCATGCTTAGAAAGATGTTTGCACTCACTTTTGCTACAGAGAAGGAAAAAGCTTTACATTTACAGCTAGCTTATATGTATAGCTTTACATTCATATGCATCACAGGAAATCCCCCACAATATCAAAACTCACTTCCTTTTCTTATCTTTTCTCCAACCAAATACCAATTAAAACAGACATTTACCGAAAAAAACAACAAATAGTCTTGGAAAACCAAATAAATCAAGTTTAATCCACTATGAAAGAATTAAGTTTTTACGAGTTTTATTGTAGTTGGTAGAAAATAAAATGTCTTATCTTGGTTATATAGTCGACGTGCACGAAACTGGCACGACACTTCCGATAAATAATAGACGTACACGCTAACACACACACAAAAAGAAATTATCCAAAAAGGAGGCATAAATGACAACTGGCCAACAGAAGCATGTGAACTGAAAAAAAAGAAAAAGAGAAAAAGACCCACATCCCACATCCATTTTTTACACCTCTTAAAGTCAAAACCCTCTCTTATATGGCTATAGGTTAGCCTAATGAAATAAAGGCTGATGGAATGAGTTTAATATGGATTTAAGATCAACTATGTAAGCAGTTCTCATAAGATTAGTCAACAACTTTTAGCTAGAACTGCCCACAGCCTCAGACCATGAAAGATTTCCTCTCCAATTCCCTCTTTGGGGGACCCATTCAAGAAGGAAAGGAAGACATTTTTGGGAGGATTTCATTAATCTTTGGATGAAGCTCAACAGAAGATTATTTCAAGTCAGGGGAAACCTACCACCATGCATATGACTTATGAGAACATTGTCACATTAACCATGAACATGGTGTAAACAATATCATTTATTCTCTAACTACAAATTTTCTATACTCATAACTAACTGAAGTGCCCTTTTGTAACTAGCTCCATAAAGGAAAAGTATTTTTGTATCTTATTGGGTACTTTTGCCTCCAAGTGTAATTTCATATATCAATGAAAATGTTTCTTATGAAGAAAAAAAAAAAAAAACTAGCTAGCAGAAACTATATGAATACTCATAAGTGAAAAAAAATACCTTTCTTGTGTAAGGTCACTATTCTAAGTCCACCCCTCAGCCTTTGCATTGGGGCCCTCACAATTTCCTGTTTTTTCCTTCATCTCCGGCATGGCTTCCTCTCTCTTTAGTTCTTTTTCCCTCCCCTTTTCCAAGCCCCAATAATAATTTCTCCCTCCAAATCAGAAATCACATGGATTAACAAATTCCCATGCCTCACCTTCTTTCATCCATCCCGGTTAGAATCCACCTCATAGCAATATATGAGAATAATTCTCCTCTCTTTATCAATTAGTTTTGAGAAGAATGACCCTATATAATATGACATCAGAGCCCATTAACCCCAAATAAGTTTTTGATACAATAAAAGTGAAATTGAGATATGACCCAAAAGAGGCATCATCTCGGGGACGAGGAGGCATATTATTGAAGATCTCGTCTAAGCCCATTATTGCTTACTTCCCCTCACATGTGATTGCCAGCCAGAGTGAACCCCAAGCTTTCAAATCAAACTACAAGATTTCCTGAAATTAAAAAGAAAAGAAAAAAGGGTATCCCCCTACCCATAACTAACTAGTGGGGTTGAGGCTTGGTTTGAGGACAATAATAAGCATGAAAAAGAAGAAACAAGAAAAGGCCCCACCATCCATCCATATCTCATGAAAAACACCCTTCCCTTACTCTTATCATTATTATTACCCACTTCAAAACCTGGCTCTGCAATAATAATACACAGCCAGCCATAGGATGATGATGATAATGAATGATGAATCAGAAGCAGAAACATACAGAATCAGACACAATACACAACCACTATTCAGCCAAAACATAAGAAAACAAAAGGATTCGGATTCACAGATCATTATAATCAATCATCATAATCCGACACATTTCTTGGTCAAAAAAGGATACACAAAAAACCCCATCTCTAGACTTGGACATTACATAATTTTCTTCCCCCCCTTTTTTTAAATAAATAATAAAATAAAGTAACACTTGAAATTTACACAATCAAACAAAATGACAATCATTCAGTGAAATTTATATTAATAATATAAGGAAAAAAGCATACCAGGATGGCAGGATACTCCCTAAAAACTTGCATCCATGCTTCTCTCTTCTTCCCCTTTTTTCCTTTTTTTTCTCTAAACATTAAAAAAAAGGTAAAAATAAAAAATTAATTAAAAAAACGACAATATACTAGTTGTTGCAGTATAGGGTTGGGGGCTTTGGTCGCTGTTGTGCTTCATCGGTTAGAAAAATCCAAACGAACACCTTCAGATTCCTGAAAAATACCGTATATAAATTAAATAAATGCAGTATTTATCTTATTTTTTTTATTATTTTTTAAAAAAGAATCTAATTGTTTATTTATTCCCGAAAAAGAAAAGATAGAACTGTCATCTTAAGTACTGTCATAATTCCTACGACTAAATTATGCGTCAGGTTTTGGGGCCCACTTGAACTCAGTGAGCCCGCAAGTGTTATGGGCGTTTTTAATACGACGTCGTGTTTGTTTCCAAACCGACTGGCCGGTGACACGACGAGGGGCATCATTGACTTTCTACCTAATGATATTCTCGAGTCAATCTCAGAGGAAGGTTTAAAGTGTAGGGTCAACATCTGATACTATAGCGAGTTTCCGATTTTACCCTCGAATAATCGTACCTTTGACGGCTGGGGTTAGTTTCTTTTCCGTTTATTCCCTCCATGTCCTGTTGAAGATGCTTCTCAGCCGGTTGCCGGTGAGCCGCTGTAGAGCTTTTTTAGCTCCGGCGACGTTCATATCGGCGAGGTTTTGCAGGTGCGGTTGGGCCCCGGCGTCGATAAGTCTTTTCCGGCAGCCGTTACTCCCGCCGGCGAGCACCGCCGTGACGATTGCTATCGGGAATGTCTTCCCGATGACCTCGTTTTTCGGATCGAGCATTTGCATCAATCTCATCACGCTCTTCTCGTCCCTCATGAGCTCTTTCCGATTAGATCGGACGGTCAAAAGCGACGCTAGAGCTCGAACCGCCACCTCCTGAATCCCGGCCGGTTTCGGCATCTCCATTAGCTTCACCAATGAACCCATACAACTCCCAATGGCTCTCTTGTTCCCGTCGCTGATCGATAAACTGGCGACCAGAGAGGCGGCGATTTGTTGCAGCGTTAGGGTTCCGTGCTTTACCAATTCGCCGAGTTTCATTACGAATAGTGTTGAAGACGATAGAATCCGAGCGACTGAATCGGAAACCGCTAACGAACTTAGGGCTCGCAACGCGTTTTCGATCGTATCGAAACTTGGAGAATCGTGAATCAAATGTAATAGTCTCTGTAACGCTCGTTCTTGGATTAAAATTGATCGGAAATACTCACCGGAGGAGGCTAATACTGCTATGGACATTGCTGTTTTTTCCTGCGTCGCCGTCGTGCTCGAACCCAGCAACTGTAACAACACCGGAATCGCACCTTCCTCGACCAGCGACGTTTTCATATCTTCCACCGCCGTGACATTTCTAATCGCACCGACCGCCGAATCCTGCAGCTGTGGAGTACCGGAGCGGCAGGCCTCGATCAACACCGATACGCCGCCGTAGGCGGAAACAGCCCAAGCGTTTTCAGGGTCGATTGTGATGGATTCAACGGCGGCGGCGGCTTTTTCCTTCAGATGCATTGTTCCGGTTTCAAGAACCCTCAACAATGGCCCTAATCCGCCTTCATCGAACACTTTTTTCCTCGATTCATCACTCGCCGTCGAGAGAATCGAAACCGCAGAAGCCGCAAGCTCTCTCACAGACGGCTGCGCGTTAAAATCAAGCAAATGAATCAGATACGCAACGTTCCCCTCTTTCGCAACCAGCCCCGCAGATTTCTCATCCTGGTTCAGAAGCTGAACCAGAGACTCCAGAGCCTTCTTCTTAAACTCCATCCCTCCGATTTGCAACCGCGTGAAGAGATCCCTAATGAAAAACTCCGTATCGTCTTTGGCCGAGCCCGGCACCGGCTGAGACAGAACCAGCGCGTTGGACTGGCAAAGAACCCCAGATCTGAGCAACAAATCGAGGTCGTTGAGATGCGTAGAGAGGGAGGCAGTGGCCATATCTAAATCACTCTGCATATGAAGCTTCCCGCCGGAGAAGGCAGAATGGGAGCATTGATCGGATAAGGACATAAGGCGCTGGAGCGTGGAGAGAAGCGACGGGAGAATGGTATGAACAAGGGGATTCTCGGACCAGTGAGAGGAGTCGGAGATTTCGAGGAGAGCGGAGTGGAGAGTGGAGAGCTTGGAGTGGAGAATCTGCCAGCGGCCGAGGAAGGAGCGGACATTGAGAGAGGAGAGGAGGAGGAGAGAGACGATGTGGATGATGAGGTCGAGAAGGGGCTGTGAGGCGGAGGTTGAGGGGGGCGGCGAGACGTGGGGTCCGGCGGTGGAGGGAGGCATTGACGGCGGCGATTGAACCCTAGAAAGGAGGAAGAGAGAACATGACAGAGAGAAGGGGTTGGGTTGGGTTGGGTTGGGTTGCTTGGTGGGGAAGGAAAAGGGGAAAATGGAAGGTGCTCTGAAAAGGGTCTGTTGGCGGAATCAAGAACACAATCAACGAAACAGAGAGAAAAGAAACAGAGTCGGGAACAAAGAAAGAAACTGTTGAAAGAGAACATCCATATGGGCCTTTGCCTCTATTGGGCTCATTATTCTACTCTCCAGGTTTTGCTTTCCTTATCATTTTTTTTTTTTTTTTTTTTTAGAATTGTCTGGACCAGCTTTCGCGCATCTGAATAATGTCACGAGATATACTGTCTAACCCTATAATATTTTAAAGGGAAATTGTACTCGATAGTTCAATTTTACAAAAATAATTATAAATCTAGGCAAATTTAAAAATATTTAGCTCAAATATACAATATAAATAATACTCATGATGTATTAGTTATTCAATATAAAAAATATTTCTTTACATCGTATATTTGATTATGATTGCTAATTTTTTTTCAAATTTGCCTAGTGTTGTAAATATTTTATCAATTTGGTCTATTCTTGCAAAAACTCATATTTTAAATTTATTAATAATAACAAATTCTATGGTTCAAGTTTCTTAGCTCTTGTGTACTTGAAAAAAAAAATACAATTTAAAAATTTCCAAAGGCATGATGCATGGATAATGGGAAAGTTGAGAGGAGGGATGATGTTTGTTTGAAGGTACAAAAACTTCTCAATTCCCTCCAAATAATCTTATCCTAACAGAGCTTTTGTACTGTTACTACTCAAATGCTACCACCCCTCAATCAATAACCTTGTCGTTTCCATGGTCGAATTGTCCGCCGTCGTCGTTATCTGATTGCAGATTGAAACTGGAAAGCTGCCTCGAATCCGTCCATGGCTGAAAAGGGTGTCAAACGAATGGTAATATCTCATCCTATCAAAGTTTAAATTAATTGCACATAACTTAGTTTCATTTAGCCACATTATACCTAAGTTTCTTTATTGTAAAGTGACAGTGGTAAATCCTGCCATGGATAAAGCATTAGCCCTCCTGCAACCATATACTCTTGAGAGTAGTCTCTTCGAGATCTCAACTCCTTAGGCTGTAACCTTGCTTTCATTCTCAATACAAGGATTATTGATACCTTAGAAGACGGTACGTCCCGTGACATTAGTCGAGGTGTGTGAAAGCTGGACCGGACAATCACGGATAAAGAAAAAATGATATTTCATATTTATTTATTGTAAGCTGTGCTAAAGTGAGTATAGTTCAACGACCACAGATAACAGGATTGTGGATAACATGTAGCATATTTACTCTAAACTTGACTGTTCTCAAGAAGTTCCTTGTAATATTTGATAACAGGTTGGAGGGCCTTTTATAATTGTAACTTGTGCATGATCAGAATCATTTTTGTTTTTCTTCCTTTAGTTATCCTATTCCTCTGTGCTAAAACTATTTGTTTAGTCTTCCACTTCCTCATTCAAGTTTTGACACTTGTCGTTCGGTTAGCTATCTTGCTGACTGTAGCCTCGAGATCTTTGATGATCCTTCTGCAATTGCTATTGCTATTGCTAAGGTTGAGGTTAGTCTTCTTCCATTCATGTTTTCTTTCCTTGTTCGTGAATTTCTATCAGCATATATCATATCAACCATTGGTATGGTTCTCGTACTTTTTGCTCACCCAAGGTCTCAACTATTTTAACAAAGTAGTTGAGGTCTGGTTCAATGACTAATTTCAAATATTGAACCACAAAGTTTCTTAATGTTACATACGGCCAGAAATGTTTTCATGGGAAGGGTTTAATGTTTTGAAAATAAGATTAGTGGTAAAAAAAATGCCACGGTTTGCTAATTAATGATTTAGTTGAACTCTTATGCTTGCCCCATTATCCGAAAATCTTGTGTTAGGTATCCTACACCCCACTAGACTTTTTAAGCCCTCCATTCCTTCGATGTCTCCTGGTGTCTGGCCTAGGGACTTTTCAAGTAGAAGAGTCTCCCCCTCCCCCAAAAAATAGTAAAACGGATAGTAACACCAGAATATCGATAGTTCTTCCGTATCTAGTGACGATATGTATTAACATGAAAATAAAAAGAAACAACAAGATGGAATTGAAACGAAACACGACAAGCTACCTCATACATTCGAGAGTATCGGTTACCTCGCCTTCCAAGGTCCCTCTCGTTACAGCTTCCTTCTCTATCCTCGCTCTGTTTGCCAATTTTAATTTCTTGCTATTAGATATACATACATACAGACACACACATAAATATATTTAAATGTTTTGCTTGAACATTTGGACTTCATATGGATAATTATATAATTTGATAGGTATTACTATTTTGTTAATAAACTTCTCTTTAAATGGATATTTTACATTGAAATTAGCCATTTAAATGAAAAGTTAAATGGAATCCGTTCATTTTTTCTTAAGACTAGATGAGGAATAATTTTCTACATGATATCTAAAATATTTAACGTAGAATTTTGCAGGATGGAGAATTAAATGAGTGAAGAGACAAAGAATTATCTGTCTCCACCTCTTCGTGAGATATCTCTCCCGTGTCTGAACTTCTTAAAGCAAAAAATGGAAAAACTTCAAACTTTAGGTCACGCCTTATCACACAAGGCCATAACTCTCACATATGACTCCAAGGGGCATGAAAATGATAGTGGAAATAGTTACACATCAATATTAATAGACCAAAGTCTTTTCTTTTTTTTTTTTGATTTTTTGATTTATTTATGACTGTACGGTCAGCTTTCGCGCACCAGACTAATGTCATCGAACATTTCGCCCGACCCTACAACATTTGGATGCCAAGGACACTCTGGCCACCATGACCCATCACCTTATGCACCTTAAGACCCTCTTCGACCAATTGAGCCACTTCATGATGGTTTTGATAGACCAAAGTGTTCGACCATCACAAAGATTATACACCAGACTTCACCTCTCACTCCATGCCAATGGAAGAGAAACCAGAGAAGCAATATGCACTGCATTGTGATTAAAAGAAGAAAGAGTTGAGGAAATAAGAATTGGGGAGAAGAGATCTCACTTCAAGCTTTTCCCTTGAACTGAATTTTGAGTCTGTTGCCCAGGGCAAACTTGCATGGAATGGAGTTAATAATTATCATTTATCAGCAAGGGTTCCCTTCCTTTCCTCCTCCATGTCTTTCATTTTTTTTCTTCCTTTTATAACTATAAATGTTTGGACTAGCTCACTAATCAATAGTATACTGTATAACTATAAATGCGTTTTTGCATTCATTGACACACTTGACATCTACAGATGATATGTATACTGTATACGCCGTGCGCGTGACCAGAATCGCATTGCTTATGGTGGAGTTTCACCCATCTACAATCATACGTCCAGTTTGAACACACTCCTTTGTTGCCCTGATTGTTTCTTATTCACGATGACGGAATTTGAATTGTATGCATATGGGACCTAAAACTCTCTAGTATTTCTAGGACCTACTGTGGTTTTTCACTTGTTTTCTTATGTGGAAATGGGGCTGTTAGTGATGTGGAGCATGATTACTATACTGTATATTGACCTGAAGTTACTATATTGTATAAGATATTACTCCAACTTTCTTCCCTCACCCTCATTGTTGAGCACAATCCCATTTTCTTATTAATTCTGAGTTTCTTGTTGGCATACAGGTATACGGGTAGATTTAGGGACTAATTCAATAATTTCAATGTAAGGTCAGAGCCTCCTTCTCGACTTGGATTTTGAATTTGAAGGTATACTCCCTTTAAGGTCTAAGATTCGAGACTCACTTGTGATATTTACTCATTCGATGTCTCCCGGTGCTTGACCTAGGGATGGACGTGGTTACCGTTGTTTAAAAAAAAAAAGAGGTCAGAGCTTCTCCTTGGTTTGTCATATGGCATGTGATCATTCTCTAATTAGATCGTTTTCTTACCTCTTTCCAAAACCAAAATGCATATATGAATCACAACACTTGCATCATCAGTAACCTATATTCCTTCATTGGTGTCAATTGCTGCATAACCTCAGTGTCATCTGTTAGTAATGACAATTGAAAAATTGGTTTGATTGCAGGAACTTGGGGTTTATTCAATTTCAGAAGTGGAAGGTTTTTATTGAAATTTCTGTATATTCATGAATTTCTAGAATCTACAGTTTCATAATGAGGCCATAATACGAGAAAAGTAGCATTTTGTTGGCAAGGTGGGTAAAAATAAACTTGGGGTTCATTTGGATATGCATTTTCTTTTCATAGAAAAGAAATTACTTAAAGAGAGTGTAAAGGAACCATCTTTTATGGAGTCACTGTTCACCTTTGTTTCATTATGGCGAATTTCAACTTTTTGGAAAAAAGGTGGGTCGGAAACCCCTAAAATTAAGTAGGAAGGAGAAGAAACGTGCCGGATTTATTGGCTTTTGCCTTCTTTTTCTTCGAATATTAACTCGCCGCAAAGCAGTAGAAAATTGGCATCATTATGGTTTTAGGAGCTAGCTTCCTCGATGGCCATAATTAAGAACTAGTGGAGTCCCGTGTGCTCCTCTCAAGGTCACAGTTCGATTACCTCCCATGTCTCGTGTCTCCATTCCTCTCTCTGGTTTAGAGACGGGCATAATTACCCTTGTTTCAAAAAAATTAAGAACAAAGGGGCCTCCTCCTTAGTTCACACTTTGCCTTTATTCATTTTCTCCAAGGCCTCCATAAAGTAGAAAAGTAGCATTTGGATTTCATATGAGCTATCATATTGTTCATTAGAGAACATCACTTCTGCATTGAAGTACAGATTTTGATGTCTAGAACATGTCACTTCAAGATTCTTTCCCCAAAATTAGATTTTGTGTGTTGTAAGGAGTAAAGCTTAGAAATGGGAGATGATGATGATCCCCACTCAACACTCTCATGTATTCATGTGTAAACTACTACCCCAATCATTTTCATCAAGTATTTGTTTTGCTGAGCTTGAGATCCTTCAGGATGGTGGGTTGTTGAAGAAAACTATGCAATATGCATTAGTACTTAGAACCATATACATTATTATACACCATTTGTAATTGTATTTAAATGGTGTATTCTGAGCAAAGAGATTAGCTTGAATGGCGCATAGTGGACAAATTTGAATTAGTTACTTTCCAACCCACCAGGAGTCTTATAGATTGATATCAATTTTCAACAGAGCAATCAATCAAAGCGGGTCCCCTTTTCCATATACTTTTATTGCTTTACTCTTTCTTTTTCGTTCTCTGCCTTCAATGCCAGCCCCTCAATCAGCTCATTCAACCAAGCCACACATTGTTTAGCTCAGTTCCTGAAGATCTACAAAACCCACAACTGGTTAGTAACATCATTCTCTTAATCACTTTTGTTTATTTGGTCTGAATAAAAGAAGCATTTTTTATGCATTCTTCTTTCTGGGTATTTCTGGTTTATTATCTTCTCCAACAATTTTAGATTTGATTTCACCAGAATCCCTTTCTGGGTCTTTGAGGCAAATCATGGAGCGGTCGAATGGAGGGCGGAGATGGGCCGATTTGAAGCAACGGCTGGGATTGAAGGGGATGGGGTGCTGTGGCGGTTCGTGGAGTCCGACGTCCTCAACCTTGACCATGATCGAAGGGATCGGCTTAAGCCGCCATGGCAGCAGCCGGAGAGAAGACGAGCCTCGGAGCTCTGCAGCTTCGGGTATGAACCTGGCAATGGCTCTCGCGGCGGAGAGGAACATGAGGTCGGCCGGGGAAGTGGGCCCCGCCGGCGCCGGTGATGTGAAATCGCTGATGAGATTGTTTGAAGAAATGGACGGTGGAGATTGGAAGACGACAAGAAGAAAGGAGAGCAAGGGTGGTGATTGGATGTGCTGCGTGTGCATGGAGAGGAATAAAGGCGCGGCTTTTATTCCCTGTGGACACACCTTTTGTAGGGTTTGTTCTAGGGAACTATGGCTCAACCGAGGCACGTGTCCTGTTTGCAACCGTTCGATCATTGAGATCCTTGATATTTTTTAAGATGGAAAGAAAATTCATTTTCGTTTTTTCTTAAATTTATTATTATCATCTTTGTTTTATATGAAATGATTGGAAGAAAGGATAAGGGGAAGCACGTGGTAATGAGATTGCATGATCCAAAGATGCAATGGGACAAATTTGTTCCTCCCCTCAACAATATAATTACCATTTTTTATTTTCATTTTCATATTCATATTCATATTCATATTCATATTCATATTCATATGCAAATGAATATGATTATAATTTTTTTTGTCAAGATTGGATCCTAGATCTTGATAGGATTAAGATCGGTTACATATTGATTTCTAGCTTCGCCTTACTTGTTTGGATCAAACCAATTCTTCGATCTCAAAGTAATAGGAGTCTTGTCTATGGATCGAATGTGATTTCTCTTGTTTTTAAAACTTAACTTTGTATTTTGTATTTTTTTTTAAAATAACATTTTAAAATAGTGGTTTGAACCCATAACATTCTAGTTATTGGGTTGTATATGTATTAGTTTATAACCTTATTCAACGTTTAACCTTGCTCATAACCAACTTAGGAGGTGTTTGTATAAGGTTTTGATTAAAAATTAGTTTGAGTAATTAAAAATTGAGAGTTGTAAGTTTGAAAGTGATTTTTTCTTTTTCTTTTTTTGAGAACTATAAGTTTGTTTGAATGTAAAATGAATGGTTGAAAAAAGAATAATTAAAAATAAATAGTTAAAAATGAATTATTTAATTGAATATATCAATTAAAATCTTCTTGAAATGTGACAAACAAACACCCTTCAATCTATACCGTGTGGACAAGGCATAAGAAGATATATATATTTTTTTTTTTTGTATTTTCCTTTTTTCCCTTCTTAATTTAAAGAATTTTTTTATTTTTTTATTTTTTTTAAGAAAAAATAAAGAAAGAAAAATTATACTGGATTAACAAGTAATTAAAAAACCCATAATTATTAATATATTCTAATATTATATTATAAATATTAATTAATATCAATATTATAAAAAAAAATATAATAGTACCCTGTTTTGAAAAAATATAATAATACTTTAATATTATACTTACTGTTGTAAATTTATAATTAATTTTTAGATTTGATTAGTTGTATAAAATTTCCAAAAAAACAATAATAATTTGGGTGTGCAACTGCAGGCCCTAAACTAAAATTCGAACTATTGGGCTTTAGGCCGACATGTGTTATACCTTAATGAGACACTAAATACACATCTAAATTGCAAAGGCCACATAAGAAGACAAAAAAGAAATGCCCTTACTTTAACATGACTTAACGGGTAAATTTGGGGAAAAAAATTAACATAAAAATTAAGTTAGTAGAATCAATAGTATTGAATATTGATCAAAACCAAAAGAGTTAATAACTTAATAGTTTCATTTTTTTTTTTTTTTTTATTGTAAACCAGTTTAATACCACTATCATAAATATAGTATTTGATTCTCATATCTTAATTCATAAAAAAAATGATTTTGGAAGCCTCTCATTTTCTATGAAAAAGCTCCCTCATTACCAAAATGGTGTCTATTTGTAGGTCTATGAAGTTATATGTTCATTGGCACCACTTGTAAAGCTTTTCTCAACTTTGATTTCTCACCATTAGTTTTGGTTGGATGTTGGATGCTTGAAGCTTCATGGAAGGCCCTTGCACATTATAAAGATTTATTAGAAAACTTTTCATAAAATATAAATGCACTTAGTTTTAAAAGTTTGTTGATTATAGTTTGT
>JBBMEF010000021.1:1931535-1956315 GCA_037832685.1 Sicyos baderoa | reverse complement strand
ATATATTTGGAGTAGAGTGAGTAATTATAACTTTGATTAATCTTGTATATAGGGTGCGAGTTAGTATAGATATGTACATATTAAAATAAATAATTAATTCAATACATAAACTTGAGTTAAATTAATTCATATAATTTTGACTATAAATTAATAGGATTAATTTAGATAAATCATAGGATTTGGACTACATTATATATTATTTATCATACATTTTTTTTCTTAACAAAATGGTTGAATTCAATTAATTTATAGACTAAAATTACATTAAGTCATAATCTTTAATTAAAATAATTGTACATGAATGTATAAAATTAATTAATAGAGTACGTAATTGCATTAATTCATAACTTTTCATTCATAATCAAGAACTACATTAAGACCATAAAAATGAGATGGTTATGAATAGTTATAATTTAACTTAAAAAATGGTGATAATCCAAATTATGATTAGTGAAAATCAGGTTAAGAATAGGGTTTTGACCCCCAATTAATCTGTGTAACGTGGGATTAAGAATTGAGTCTCTCTATTTGTGTTTAAGTTTGCAATATATGAACCAACATGATTTCGATAGAGTAAAATCAATTTTTTTTTTTTAATAGATGAGTAAAACCAACTCTTACCCTATCAATTGATTAGCTTAATCTCAATGATTATTAAGACATTTTTTCTTTAAATTCAATCAATTTTAAGAAAAATATTTTATTAAGATTTAAAATGGTCTCTGGTTAAAGGTAGAGAAATGAGAAAAAGATGTGAAACATATTTTGGTGGACAATCTAAATATATGATTTTCCTTTGTCATTTCAAATGCAACTTTTAAAACTTCTCAAAAGATAGAGGAATGTATTTAGACATATTGAAACATTTTAATAGAAAAGTTGTTAGATCACTATCAAATTCATTCACTAAATATCTAGGCCTATACTTTTAGGCCTATTTACCTATGAACTCTCTGTGAAATTTCCCTATTTAGCAAACATTACACTCTAATCTTTTAAAATTCCTAAATAAAAAAAAGACTGAAAATTTCATTAAATTAATCTCTTTAGATAAATTCTACTCCCTAAAGTCAACTATGTTGAAGAGAAATTTTCATCTAAATAGGTTTGACACTATTTATTTATTTATTCAAAGCATAAAATTCATATAAATTACTTTGAAAAATGCACTAAAAATGAATACATAAGGATTGTATTTCTTTATCATCAATAAAATTAGCCGTCGATATCTTGGTCTTGGTCACATTAATGCCGCTAATAACTATTATTGTTGACTCGAAATCAATATTATATATTTTATCATCAATTCAACCAATATTATTTCACATTTTTCATTTTCTTAAAAATGGTTATCGTGACTAACAATATATTAGCTCGTAATTTTTACTTCACAAAAGACTCGTAATTTTTTCCAAATTCTTGAGAGCTAGGAAGAAAGAGAGTTAAAATCCAAATTAGCTAATTTTTTTTTGTCAAAATGATATTTGCTTTCCATTAAAGTGGTGATAGGTTCAAAGTTACCAAGAGATCCCATCCCATCATACCATACAAAGGCCTTCACCTAAACTTTTCTTGATTGATCACCTTTGCTATTTTTAAAAAATATTTTTATTTTTATTATTTTTATTAATAATGAATTAGGATATATATATATATATATATATATATATATATTTATTCAACAACAATTGAATAAAGAGATTCAAAATTGTAGCTTCATAAAAGATGTCACTACACAGATTCTCTTTTTGACGATTGAATCTTAGTTTATATGCATAAGTATATTATTTTTGTCAATTTAATTTCTATTCATTTTTTATATTTCAAAAGGGATATGTATGATTTTAAGGATTGAATTTGATTTCTAATTAGTCACTAAGATTTAAAATTGGTTTAATTTCTAAACGGCCACTTAATTAGTAGAGATAATACAAATTCATAAATGAATGATGTTTCTATTAATATAATTTAACTAGTGTAAACTTTGCTTATATTGTATTTTATTAAAATATGTCAAAAATTTATATACTCAATTAGGAATCAAAATAAAAAAAAAAAAAAGTTTTGAAAACTCAAAGAGAAAATAGAAAATTAAGTTCAAATTTGTTAGTCTATATGCATGTTTCACCCATAAAGTATCGATCGTAGCCTACAAACATATTTTAGGATGAACATATAGGTAAAAAATATTAATCTTAAATTAGTATTCATAACCATGATTTTATATCTATAAAATAGAGAGAAAAAGAAATTATATATATATATATAAAGAGCCATCTTTCTTGCAGCCATATATAGCCAAGTAAAATTCATATAATTATTGGATTTTGGCCCTCAGCAGCCGCTAGAAATCAAATTTACTTGATAGTATATTCAATTTGATTAACCAAAATCAGAAGCATCAAATATGAATTAATTGGAATTTAATAATTATCATTTATTATATATATGTTGAATGTCAATGCTGAGTTGAATGTGGATAATATTTAAGAAAATGAAATTTAATAAAAAAAAAGAAAAAGAAAAAAAACTTCGATTCATTTCATCCTTCCAAACTATATATATTATAATGGAAAATCAAATTTATCACCTGCTAATCAACCTACTGCTTTGTTGTTAAATGAAATCTGAGAAGTTCAAGTTGATTAACGATAAGGTATTTGTCATTATCAATATCAAAGCTACTTTGTTTTAAGTTGATGGAGTGACCCAAAAAATTGAAAACTAAATTATAATTTATAATTAAAGATAAGTTAAGAAAAAGAAGAAGAAAAAAGTATTCAATGAACAATTTGTTCATTAGCTTTTCTAAGACCTATAAATTTCATATAAAAAAAACTCAAAGTTAAATCAACAAGTTGGATTCATTTACTAAGAGGGTCGATGACGTAATGATTTAATTGTTTGGTTAGTCACAAATTTGATCCTAATATCAGTATTTGGCTCTCATTTATGAAATATTTTAAATTTCAAATTTAAATATGTTAAAAAGTATTGACATTTATAGAATTTTCATCTTTTTAATGTGGAACAAGTAGTACAAGATGAGTATCTCCGAAAATAGACAACAACTTTAAATTTGAAGTTTAAAATTTTAATTAAAAAAGAAAAAGGTTAAAAGAGAAGTGCCACAAAATCTTGAAGGGAAAAGGAAAATTTAGGGACAAGTTTGAAACAAAGTTGAGAGATAATGTTTGGAAAAGTGTCAATGGTCTCTAGTTAGTAGGGAGTGCCATTCCTCGATGACAAGAATCGCACTTAGATCCCCATGGCCTTGGCCCCATTCGAACCAATTAATTAAATCTTATATGATCTCGATTAAGAAGTTGGATGTTCGAATTCTTTGAATGTTTTAAAGTAAGTTAGATAGTCATTATTGTAATCACTCTAAATGAGATTCTTATCAGAGAATTGGAATTGGAACCTAAGTGTGGATGATAATGAGTTGTACCTAAATAATGTTTGATGGGATGAAAAGGCTCCAAAGTGGCAATCAACTGGATCGAACCGAAATAGTCGGTTTATATTTTGGAGAAACAAAAAATTCTTAGTTTGGTTTCACATTCATTCAAACAATTAGTAAAAAATTGAATCGAACCATAATATATGTACCTTTAATAAATTAACTTTAAGTGATCAAGTTCTTCATTTTTACGCCATTTTATCTCTTCATCTTCGAATGAGAACAACTATAGTATGAAATAAAAATCATTATATTACGACATTGTTCCAACTTCTAGAGGTGGAGATTGATCAAATTTAAAAATAATAAATAATAAATTGAGAATCGAACCAATAATTTTTGTGTATTATTAAATATCGATTCAATTCTTCATATCTAGCCAAATGATCGGTTGATTCGGTTCCGTTATTGATTTGGCTTTAAAAAAAATCGAACCGATATATATTCACTTGCAAGGATAATAATTATGTTAGATTGTATATGATATCATATTGGAATTTAGAGGTAGATCGAGTTGGATATCGAGTTACGTGTTGGAGAAGAAAATTCGCATTTTTCAAGTAACATTATTGAAGGGAGGAGATACTTGTAATTGAAAAGTGATGTGAGATTAATGTAGAATAGCAAGGATAAGATTTAAGACTTCTAAATATTCACGTGAAAAAAATAAGTGTATGAAGAAAAGTTTTATTTGGAATGAGAAAGAAAATCATATATCCATATGATGTTTGTTCATCTTTAGCATTGGAAAAAAATGTAAGAATTGATGTGAGACCCACATACCCAAAAGAGTAGAAGAAAAAGAAAATTTAATGTATGAAAAAAGAAAATTTAATTACATTCTTTTAGAGAATATTTAATGTATAGAATATGATTTATAATTTTATGATAATTATCCATTCTTTGATAAAGTTAATAATAGACGATTGAAATGGAAACATTGTATATTGCAAATGGAAGTGAGAACCGCAAACAAGATAAGAACTACATTATTTATAAACACAAGCCTAATTCCATTGATAAAACTACCGAATTAGAGATAAAATAAATCGTTTGCATGACTAAATAAAAGAGAGTTACATTAATTTAGTATTGTTTTTTTAGATTACAATAATTAAGGGTAGAGAGATTTAAATTCATTATTTTTTTATTATTGGGCGAACACTGTAGTGAGATTCCATAACTTACAAAACAAGAAAACAACTAATATTAAAGGTGAGTTAAGCAACACTTGAAGGAAGAAGACTCGAACTCATGACTTTTTGATTTATGAAATCTCACATAATCTGTTGTAGTGAAACATACACAAATTATTGAGATTTAATGATTCTTCATTCTTGAACCTTCCTTAATTCAAGAATATAGAGATAAAAAATCAAACATCAAACCATCAAAGATGTTAAGAAATAATGAAAATTGGAAAAAGAACAAAAAAAAAAGGAAAAACATTTCTTCATATACCTATAAGTATATATATACTTAAATCCCAAAATATCCCTTAGTTCAACCAAACATGGCCTAACATGTAATAACAAAAATTTAAAGTAACGGCTCTACAACCTAAATTAATAGACCTTATCGTAAGTCATTTGAATTCAGTTTTCTTATTTGACACATAATTTCCCGATCGACATATGTAAAAAAAATTACAAGTCGATGAGTACTATAGAGGAAAAAAAACCTAAATGCAAGTAAGAAAATGTGGAATTCATGTCGACGCACTCCCACCTCGAAGGAAAGCTAGAAGCCGCTTTTCCCTTCTTATAGTTCCCGTGAGGGCGACCGCGAACGTCACCGAATGGGTTAAGGTATAGCAAACTATATAGATTCCTTTTTTTATGGAATCTTAATCAATGGAAGTCACACAAGGAATTAGGGTGTGGCATTGGCAGCCACAATATAGTTCCAAATTTGGTCTAACATTAAGAGTTCATAAAGCCATCAAAGTGGGTCCAACCCTAACCAAAGAAGAAATTCAGTCTTCAATAAGTCACCTTCCCACATACATGCATGAAAATTTATGGGCCCATTATTTTATCATCACATTTTTTCCACTCTTATTTTTTTCCACTCTTATTTTTTTCCATCAATTTCTTCTCACTTTCCAAGATATTAAATCCAAAATAATTTCCCTATAAATACCCTCCATTCTCACTTGATCCAACCAAACCCACCAACCAAAATTAAAACAAAGCCCATATTTTTACTCAACACCCAAAGAAGTTTTTTTTTTTTATACCACTTTTTGTAACTGCAAAAATGGCCATATTTCCTGTCATCAACTTGGAGAACATCAACGGTGATGGTAGAGCCAAGATCTTGGAGCAAATTGAAGATGCCTGCCAAAACTGGGGCTTCTTTGAGGTGATTCATATATTACATTTTTTTTACGAGAATTCGAACCTACGATCTTTTAGAAGTAGAGATGTCTTAAACGATTAATTCTATTTTTTGGGTCATTTTTGTAATGGGTTGGAGTTGATTTTATTTTTTGCAGCTGATGAACCATGGGATCCCACATGAGTTTTTGGACACAGTGGAAAATATGACAAAAGATCATTACAAGAAATGTATGGAACAGAGGTTCAAGGAGACTGTGGCTAGCAAGAGCTTAGAGGCTGCACAAGTTGAAGTTAAAGATATTGACTGGGAGAGCACCTTTTTCTTGCGCCATCTCCCCGAATCGAACATCTCTGAGATGTCTGAACTCGACGAGGAGTACAAGTACGATATTGTCCACTTTGAACATATATCTGAATAATTATATACTATGAACTTTCTTATCTTTTAAGATGATGTTCGAGTTCTCGAACACTGATGTGCACATGCCAATGATATGTAGGAAAATTATGAAGGAGTTTGCAAAGAAAATAGAGAGTCTTTCAGAGGAGTTGTTGGACCTTTTATGTGAGAATCTTGGTTTGGAAAAGGGCTATTTGAAGAAGGTTTTCTATGGATCAAAAGGTCCTACATTTGGGACAAAGGTGAGCAACTACCCGCCGTGCCCGAAGCCAGACCTAATCAAGGGTCTCCGAGCCCACACCGACGCCGGTGGCATCATCCTCCTCTTCCAAGATGACAAGGTCAGCGGCTTGCAACTCCTCAAGGACGGTAACTGGATCGACGTGCCCCCAATGCGCCATGCCATTGTTGTCAACCTTGGAGACCAACTTGAGGTATCTCACAAAAACCCAAGATAGATTTTTAACTTTCTCATCTTTAAAGAGATTATATATATAAAGTTAGAACGTAAAAATTTGTAGGTGATCACAAATGGAAGATACAAAAGTGTGATGCACAGAGTGATAGCTCAAACCGACGGAGCCGGTCGAATGTCCCTAGCTTCATTCTACAATCCGGGGAGTGATGCCGTGATCTACCCGGCGCCCGCACTAGTGGAGAAAGAGGCTGAGGAGAAGAAGGAACTGTACCCCAAGTTTGTGTTTGAAGATTACATGAAGCTCTACTTAGGAGTGAAGTTTCAGGCCAAGGAGCCAAGATTTGAAGCCATGAAAGCCAGTGCCAAATTGGGACCAATGGCAACAGCATAAAGGGGGGAAAAGAGAAAGAAAAAGACCCACTTTTTTTAACAATAAATATTTAATGGGGTTGTTGTTATGTTGCCTTTTAAGTGGTTGTATTGTTAATTTTTAAATGAAAAGTTAAAAGCAACACTGTAGTAGAGAAGAATATATGTTTGTAGCAAAAGTGTTGCTCTCATTTACTTTATAATTAAATTCACTCGGTTCTACAGTCCAATAATGGAGTTACAGAAGTTTTTTTTTTTTAAACAAGGAAATCACGCTCGTCCCTACGCTAGGTACCAGAGACATTGAAGAAATATGTCACATGTGAGTTTCGAACCTGAGACCTTGAAGGAAGCACACCTTCAAAACCCAAGCCTTGAACCACTCTGCCACTCCTTGAGAACTACATTCTTACTAGACATTGCAAGCAGCCTACCACCATTCATCACCGTTTCCCCTTCTCCCATGAGATGTTAGAACACAATTACTATAGCACACTCTATTTTAAAAAAAAAAAACAATAAAAATAATTTTATTGGACATCAAAAATTCAAAATGTAACCATAACTACTAAATATATATAGTTTAAAAAAACTAATAAATATAAAATACTCTTACAATTTACCTCTTATCATGGGTAAAATTATTGTTTATTCCCAACAAGTTGGATAAGGCTAAGGTTGAGGTGAGAATGATACATGAATGTGGTGGGTACACAACTTAGAATAATGAACTTATACTCTTGAAATTTAAATTATGTATCTTGTCTAAACTCAAAAGTGGGGGCATTTGTTATAGGTGAAATTCGTGGTCAAGACCTAAATAAAGTCACAAGCTCAATTACAAGAGGTTAGACAAAAAAAAGAGCTTACCCAATTCACAAGCCCCAATTTTATTCCTAGGGCTACACGAAAAGACATGTATGCTTATAAATAGTCAGAGAGCCAAACGAAAGGTAAGTTATTATAAACCCTAGAAACAACTCCTCTATACTTTTTGACCTAAGAGGCGACGTGGCTCAAGGTGTCCAATCAAACGAAATATAAATTCACCGTTGATCTCGAAGACCAAATTTTGGCATCAACACCTCTCATACATCCGACTATACAAAACTGATCCAATAATTTCTCTTGAAAATGTGCTGAAAGAGCTACAAAGTGGATTATTTAGGGCATTTTCAATATATAAAGGAAATGAAGTAAAAATAAGCATAATAGGATTCTTTTTCTTCTGAAGAAACTTAAGATGGAAGCAATTTCATTTTTTTTTTTCTGAAGAGATCTAATACATGCAATGGCATATCAAACATCTTTCTTGACCAAAAAAGAGACTCAAGAGAGAAAGCTAAAAAAAAGGAATGAACCTTCTTTTGAATTTTCATTACAATTTCTCCTTAATATCTAATAATACATATGAATCCCAAAGAATCATTGATAGAATCCAGATTGTATTACAATATAAAAAAGAAAAACATAAATACAAGATAATTAAGCTTTAGAGGAACTTGGACCTCCCCAAGAATTCTCACTCAATACAAGCATACCATTTCACTATCCACTGTTTCCAATTTATAACCAAGTTTCCTAACTATTTACTTACTAGTATACCCTTAAATGGGTCCCATTGAATTTATAGCCATAATTATGAAAGTAAATTTATTAACAGGTACAAGAAGGTCTAATTAATCACTTCAGAATTGCTTCATCCATTCAAAATTTACTGAGCATCTTGTTCCACTAATGATCAACTCCTCCAAATAGCCAAACAGGACACAGTTACCTTTTGGAACAAGAAAATGAAGATGGCAGATGCTTCAAGCCAGAAACGTCGAATAGTTCAATGAACCTTTGATCTGAAATCCTTGCCTTGGCAGCGGCAAATCGCTGGTACTCATCAAAAACTGAGGATAAGCACCATTTCTGCAACTTTCTAAAGCATCCCACAACACAACCAGTTCGGTGCTGAACAGTGAAAATACAAGTTTACTGATTAGGACACTAAGTAAAAGCAGTAGCAAGCTAGCCCGGAGAGTCACAAATATCAAAAAAAAAAAAAAAAAAAAAAGTAAAAGGAAGTTCACACGTTTATATACCATACCTTCCCTCGTTTGCAATGGATTAAAACTGGGCGATTCCTCACATCTACATAGAGAGTGAAAAAATCATGACCGAGTGAACACAAATTCAAACCATAAAATTATGGACTCCGTTCGATAAACCACTTGATTTTTTGTTTTTGGTTTTCGAAATTAAAACTATAAATGTTGCAATCACATATGAGTTTTCCTTGTTTTGTTATCTACTATTTATATATGCTTCAAAAACTAAGCCAGGTTTGAAAAAGAAAAAAAATTGTTTATTGTTTATTTGGCTAAGAATTCTAGTAATTTTTCAAGAAAGATAAACTCATGGTAGAGAAGAAAACAAGTACAATTTTCAAAAACTGTATTGTGTTGTTATGAAACAAGGCCTTAAACGATCTAATAATTCAGCCTAGTTGAAGATGCAAACAGTGAAGTATATATGGTAAGTACCAAGAATAACTTTAAGCGCTTCACGAATTGTATCGTCTGGAATGTTCACAAAAGGTTCCTGCATTTAATTATTTCAACAACAAAGTGATCAGTTTTCTTTCAGAGTACTATCATTAATTGAATGCTATTTCTATTACAGTGTTTGACTATCAGCAACAATAATTTGTCACGAGGTGTTGATTCTAAATTTATGCAAGTATTCAAGACTTTGGTTAAAGATCATTTCTTCTCAATTCTAACTACTTGGTTAGTGCATATATCCAGACAAAGAGATGAAAGGTTTGAATCTTTATCTACCTTCAAATATTGTTGAACTAATATTAGCAACTATCATATGAACAAAGAGGGCCTAAGGGATTAAAGAGATTATCAATTCATGAACGTCACATATCTAGAAAACAATTTCCTTTTCCTTGACAATTTCCTTTTCGATGTGCGCGTAAGCTAGACAGACACTCGCGGTTATAAAAGAAACTATTAAAAAATTAGCATAGCATGAGACTGAACCATAGCAAGGAGAATGGAGGATGCACCTGATATGAATGTCATTAGAGGGAAATTGAGATATTAGGGGGGTATCTTAGCAAATAATAGGAAGTTAGTTATGGTATTTTGTTATAAATAGAGAGGTTGAGGAAGAGAGGAGATATGCTTGCTTATACCGAGTGATTTTTAGGGCTTGAGTGATCTGAAGAGTAATAGAGGGTCAGTCCAAGTACCTCGAATTACTTGGTTAGCTTGTACTTGGGTTATTTTCATATTCTTTCTTTTGAGAAAAACACAGTCAACTTAGAGATAGTTCCGTAAGCCCATTATCGTCCTGGATCTTATCTGCACCCTCTTGACCTCTTGAGTTCTCCAAAATGTTTAAGTCTTATAAAGGTTTTTGACAACAATAAGCATTCATTAGACAATCAGTAAATGTAAGGAAAGCAATGCAATTTCATCCTCATTTCTCAATCAAATGAACATCAAATTCTAACACCCCTTCCCCTTCTTCCCTCAAGCTACTCCCACATTCAAAGAAAGAATTGGGATGGCATTAGTCAGATTAAATCTCATTAGAGGGAAATTAAGTTAAACAAGGCCAGAAAGTTATAAAAAGTAAACTTAATTATTGGAAAATTTCATTTAAAAAATAATTGGGATAGCATTAGTCAGATTAAATTTCATACCAAATGGTACATTTGATCAGCGCTCATATCCAAGTCCCTCATACACTCGAGAATCAAGTTTACATATGCATCAACCTTGTATGAACCAGCCTATAGACAAGTTGTTACACATGCTAAATTTTGTTAGCTAGATCCCTAAAACGGCTCTCATAAACGTAGAAGCAGTCAGTCTAAGAGGCAAATTTGACCAATCTATGGCTCAAACAACATGGAATGGCTATAATCAGTGTGAGCCTCAACATCAAATTCTTGCATATAGTGGTCATTTTCCTAACATGCAAAATTTACCAAAACTAAACCATATGTTATAATTAGAAACAACTTCAAAACCAAGAAGCTTGGTTGAATTAGGCAAGTGGATTCTAATGATCTCTCTAATAGGTTTATATGCATAAAAAACATTAGCTTAGTGGTATTAGTTTGAATCCCCCAACTTGAGCATACAAAGTAAGATCTCAAAAATCACTTTAACATTAGCCATATCTCAATACTTTCTTTTAGTAAAAATTGGGGGAAGGAGATTACAAATACCGATTCATGGGATCGAACCCGTGACCGTAGAGTGGAAACGGATTAACACCAAACCATATCTCAATACTAATACACTTAATTGAAGTACAAATTTCATAAACTTAACTTAAAAATGGAAAGAAGAGAACAAACCTTAGTACCTTCAATCCCGAATTGAAACAATCTGATCCCATTGGAGTTGACAAAATCCAAGCTCACCTCAGGATATGGCTCAGGACAAAGACATCTAAGAATATCCATTCGAAAAACAATGAGTTCAAATTTAGGGCACAAAATCAAGAACAAGGAATGAGTGGGAAAAGTGTTACATAATGGAGCGAAGGCCTAAGGTCTGCAAGAAGATGAAGTTGGAAGAGTCGGGGAAGCCGGAGCGGAAAATGCCGTTGTCAACGACGGCGAAGTTCAGGGGAGGGACGAAGAGGTCATCGCCGGCGTTCTCACAGTCAGGTTCGTTGACGACAACCACCGTGGAAAGAGTAGGAAGGAGATCGTCGGAATCTTCGTCGGCTTTGACGGAACTGCGTATTTGGTCGGAATGGTGATCGAGTGTCATGGCGGAGTGAAAGAAAACAAAGAAGAAGGGTTTAGGAAGAAGATGAAATGAAGATCGGGATCGGGGATTTGCTCCGATGACAATTCCGATGAACACTTCTGATTCTGAAAATCTTTTGACGGTTGAATGGGTGGACCAGGCAAGGTAGTTATATCGGAATTTACCATTTCTTAACCCCTCTTTTTATCCTGCAAAACCCTCTTCTTCTTCTTTTTTTTTATTATTATTATTATTATTATTATATATATAAGAATTTTGCATGTATATTAAAAAAAAAATAGTTCAACACAATTCTCAAACTTATTCATTTGGGTGTATAAAATGATTGAAATCTATTCATTTGACGCATAAAATGATTGAAATCTATCAGTTTGCACTATTCAATCAATTAATATCGATTGAAGTCTAACAATCATCGGGTAGAAGTTTATCTGCGCTTAACTGATAGAAGTATTGGGGGAAAGAAATTTAAACCTATAATCTCATGATTACTAGGTCGTATAAAATGTCGATGGTAAAACTATGCTCTTGCTGATTTAATTTTCATATATATCAATTCAACCTTAAATGGAGGTATGTAATCGATCTCGATTCGTTTAATTGACATATAATGTTTTATTCAATTTAGCTATATTTATATATATATAAAACATTTTATCCTGAAGTATATTGGTAAATCTCAAACCTGAGATTTTGAAGAGAGAACATCTTCAAAGTCTAAGTTTTCAACCAACTACGCCACCCTCGAGAACGTTATCAAATAATATTTGAACTAACATAAATAACAACAATAATGTATGCCAATCAATTATCTTCTCAATAAAAAATATCTCGCCTACTTTTTCGTAGACATCATCGTATTAAATTTTGATTTATTGAAGTGAGATAAGAAATCAGAATGAAACAATATTTCAACACCGAAGTTGGTGAATAGTGGAAAATGGAACATTCTTAGGAATATGCTGAGACCAAAAACGTTGGTGTACTTTGTTTATTAATGAGACAGTGCGAGGGCTTTGCGCCTCGTCCTTTGTTCTTGTCTACATTATTTTCTGTCTTTTTCTTCAACATTTTCTGCATAAACGATTGGTTTATTTCAGATTATAATTATAATTATTGCATGCTCCCACGTTGTGTTTTTTTTTTCTCTCTTTTATTTTACTTTTCAAAGAATCCAATGATATATAGAAATATAAACTTAGATTTTATTTATTAAATCTATTTCAGTTTGAGAACTTTAAAATTTGTATTGTGGTCATTAAACTACTGAACCATTAACTCCCACTTTAATATTTGAACTTCATATATTGATAGATTTCATAGTCTTTTTTTAGTTTTACAATAATTCGAAGGGTAAGATTCCGATCTTAGATCATTGAGTATACATTAATATTGTTGATTTACTATGTTGTTGGCTATTTAAATTTTAAAGGTTTATTGGGTAAATAAGTAACAAAAAAACATATATTACCCGATAAAATAAGAACCATAACTTTTTTTAGTACAATGAGAACGGTTTTAAAAAATTAAAAAAAAAACTAAGGCAAAAAAAAAAATTAATATTGTTGATTAGTTTTCTTTTCTTTTTTCAATGAAAACTTTGTAGTAAGATAACTTGTGAATTGGAGATTGTGTATGTGAAATGGTATTTGCTTTGTAAGTCATGATCAGAGATTAGAGAGTTCGATACGTTTTTGATATTAATAGACAAATCAAATTATTTGGTAAACTTTGTGACTTTTTTAACCAATCCAATTTGGCAGACCGTAAGTTTGAAGTTGGAATTCTGACTTTCAATTATAAGCTTTTGTATCTCACTATGTCAATGAGATTCTCAATAAACAAATGGATAAGGCTTGTTGAAAATTGTCAAATCAAATAGATATCTAAATTTAGATTCCTATTGCTTCCCTATCAAATATTTCTAAAAATATTCAATAAATTTTAGATTTGCTAACGAAAAGCCTAATTCTAGTAAAATTCTGTATACGCAATAATTACAAAGTTACATTTTCGAATATTTCTCTCAAAATATCATTGAATAATATATATAGTCTTAAGATTTTAATATTTGTAACAAGTTTCTTGTTTTTTTTTTTTTTTAATCTAATGAGTACATAATGTTGTGTATTGTTGCATATATGTTATTGATGTCCATGCGATCATTTAGTAGAAAATCAGTTCAACATTATAATTACAAGTTTTTTTTTTTTTCGAAAATTGATATTTGACTCTCATTTATTTGAGAGCAGTGATACCATTTATGTAGAATTTGTGATCTCCTCCAATTTGTACTAAACAATCATAATCAAATCCATTGGAGAACTAAGAGGTGATAGGTTCTATTCATGATGATAAATTAATCTCGTACAAATTTTATTGACATCTAAATGTTGTAAGGTTCCGTATATCTTATAAAGCCTAATTTTCTCTAGAATTGATATTGGGTTTCTCTTGAGAGCCCCAGGTTTAAAACTAAAGGGTAATTCCAAATAGATCATCTCTATTGAGTATAAACCTCCCAAGGTGTGACTTCACCACAAGACAAAAATAAAATTTACATTTTATAAACTAATTCATCACTTATTATGTACAGGCAAGGTACAACTCTTCATATTCTGAAAAGAAAAGGTACAACTCTTCATGCGTTTCAAAAACTTTGAGTTGGTTTTTCAAAACATGCAAAGCACCAATCTTTGTTGACCCAGAGTCGTGACTATCAAACAACAATTTAGACACATGTAAATTAACCATTTTTACTAGTAGTTGGTTCAAATACACTAGTCAATTCAAAAGTTTAGAAAAAGAAAAATACAGCTTTGATCACAAAAAACTCATGTTTGGAAGGTTGGTTGCTGCTATGTACTACTCTCTACTGTCTCTTATCTTCTCATTGACCCTACACCACCTTCTAAGATGGTTTGGTATACATACAAAATATCCTAAGCTGCATAATAATTTAAGCCATATATACCTGAGGGATGGATAACCACTGGCTCAGCAGAAGAACATAGAACCATTAACTTTATCATTCAACCGCGGAAGTTCTGGAATCGAAAGCCTTCCAACCGATGTAACGGCTCCTCGTTCGGAAGAGGTTTCAGAAAGATCATCAAACTTGATAAACTGACTCATCTGGGCCGCCGCAAGATGTGCATAGCAGATAGGTGCAGCTGTAAAAACGAAGGGAATGAGTTGACATTTAGATCAGAAAAAGAGATTAAAAACACAAATCACGTATGACTAAATTACCAATTGAAAGTGCAGTTGTGCTCCTTTGATACCTGAAAAACATATATCAGTAAAATGCATTAGTAATGAATGACTTGCAAGGGGAAATTTTATAAGGAGCTGCTTGTATACTAACACGTATGATAGCGAATGAATAAAACTTTGAAGATCGTCGGGAGAAAAGCCTATTTCGTCGACCAGGACATGGTAGTGTGCCGGCCTAGACGTTCCCTGTTAATCGTGGAGCTTAGCTTGGCTACTTGTTTAATGCGTAGTGATTGCTAGAATTACTTGTTACTAAAAGAACTTACAATCATTCCCGCATGAGCACACATGTAGAAGTCGTAATTTTTTGGATGTACAACTTTTGTGTCAACAACCATTCCTACAGAGACAGAGAGAGTGTCAATACCACTGGAATAAGGTGAATCTTAATGAACAAAATTAAACCCAATATAGTAGACAGACCAGGTGGAACATTTTCTGGGGTACCAGCTTGAAAAAATTTTGTATGGTGATTTTTTTGTCCGACAATAACCGTGAACTTCGGAACATCAACCTCTCCAAGATGTTTGTAAGCCTGCAGTAAGTAAAATAAACATATCAGTATCTTGTATTGCATTGACAAGTGATCTAAGGACACCCCAGTTTATTGAAGCTCTATAGCTAAGACCCAGTTTGATAATTATTTGTTTTTTTTTATTTTTGAAATTCAGTTAAATTTTTTTTTTTTACTTGAATATCTATATTTTACTTATATTTTTAGAAATCAAGCCAAAATTTAGAGAAAAAAAAAATAGCTTTCAAAGTTTGTTTTTTAAAATATAGTTAGCATTTACATATTTTTTTAAAGAAAAATGAATATATTATTGGAAAAATAGAACATATAGAAGAAAATTTGACTAAAATAAACTTAAATTTCACAAACCAAATAGTTTTTGAATTAGGCCTGAACTAAAGTTAATGTGATCAAATCCAAAATCAAAAGGTAAGATGGGCCAGAACTTTGATTAAATATGAATATATACTAAACAGTTGAAGTTTAGAGGGATTACAAAATATAGTTGTAGGCGTTAAGTACCTTGATTATTTGATCCAACTCAATGTTCAAAACTTGATTAAACTGAGATTCACTAACTCCGTCTCTGAGAATAAAATTAGAATCTCAAGTAAGATTGGGAGTAAACAAAACAATGTGGATAGACGTGATTATGAACAAACAATTTGTTTGACCACCGAGGTCCCACCTAAAGACAATGATCTGACTTGGTTTACGGCCACCGCTAGAATTAAAGAAATCCAAAAGCAACTCTCTGCATCACAAGAAATGAGCAATTAATTAGTAAATTTTGCCCCTGTTTCTAGAACTTGTACGATAAATTTGATCAATAATCTCAGGAGACCTGAGATTTATGAATGAAAATACAAAGGTATTCTAAGTTAAAACATGAGGTATGGTACAACTGCAAATGCAATAAAAAAGAGTAAATTATAAATTTGGTCCTCAAAAAAAGTTTTTCATTCATTTCTAAAACTAGAATTTAGTCTCTATACTTGTATATAATTTTAAAATTAGAATTTAGTCCTAAGGTTTAATAAAATCTAAATAATAGTTCTTATTATTTTTAATCATTAGCAAATTGAGTACGTGAAAGTTAATTATTCATATGTCAATAATGATTGTGTGAGTTATGAGACTGTTTAGACAAAAAAAGTCAAATCATATACGCATGAATAACTAATTTTCACAAATATAATTTCTGATGATTACAGACGACAATGACTAATCTTTAGATTTTATCAAATCATAGAAATTAAATTCTAGTTTTTTAAAATTATTGAGACTAAATTTTTACTTTCAGACTAAATTCTAGTTCTAGTTTTTGAAACCATAAAAACTAAACTCTAACTTGATTTGAAGGACCAAATTTATAATTTACCCAAAACACAATCTGTTAAAATATTCGTAGTCAATGACAATACCTAATGATACCATCATCTTTGCCACCCTCCAGAGGCTTAAACAGAGCATCAATCATTTCCGACTTAGGCGACTGGGTCCTTACAGCTGCTCTATACCTTGATATCAAAGGCCATGATCTGGATCCAACAACCTAAGAGATCCAAAAGTAATACAAACAAACCATCAAGTGTCTGGCTGAATAAGTTAGTATCACATTCACACCACAAGAAACAAAACTTATAGTTACTTACTGCAGCAATTGATGGCACATCTGATCGTCCAGGAGACCCGTGGGACACATCCATTCCCAAGATCAATGTTGGAGTATCTTTTATCAATGGGACACAAGACGCATGCTCAATAGCCAACAATGAGTTTATACCTCCCATCTAAAAAGAAAGCAGAGTGCTTAAGCAAAAAAAACCTAACATAATAAAATCATTTGCTAAATATGAACTACTCAAAAATTTAACTATTACCTTAGTGTTAATCTTAAGAAGTACATTAGTGAGGTACTGATCATTAACTTTAGTGGGGGAAATGCACTGTGTAACAACCCCAAGGTCGCATAGACACTTCTTCTTCCAAGGTCCTTTCACAATGCAAACGAAAATAGAGAATGTATTGTTTACAAAATAATAAACAAACTAAAAGAATGAGATGAGGACAAAATGCAGAGAATCAACAGTGCAAGTCACCTGGACGACTCCTCAAAAATTACATCAAAACGAGTTTTTGTAACTACTCAAATTCAAAATAACTCTTCATTTTTACTACTCCTCCATACTAAGTACTAACGACTCATTCTAATCATTCATTTTTAACTCTTCAAAATAATTCATTTTTAACCACTTATTTTTAATCATTATTTTTTTGGCTATCTAAGATAACTCATTTTAAATCTACATCCAAACAAGTTTATTATTTCTAACTCCTCTACATAAAAATCACATCCAAATGAATTATTTACTACAACTCTCTATTTCTAACTACTCAAAATAACTCCTCAAATTAATTCCTCATCCACAATCTCATCCAAACACCTCCTTCCAGGTTCCTTTTCCAATGTAAAAGTCTAAAATAAAACATAATGAATGAATTAACAGAATCCGAAGAAAATAACACAATGGGAGGGAAAGAATTTCAGACCATAAATATTAGAAGTTTTCTTTTCAGGAAGGACACAAAGAATAAACGGTGGGGGGTTTTCCAACTTTGTCATACGCGATGCCTGTTGAAGCATATTATCAACTCTGTCAACGGGACTGGCCCTTCTAAAATGCTGGTCTTCCTCGACCAAAGCAAGTGGTCTTTCAATATGCTGCAAATATTGAACAAGAGTCCAATAAGACAGAAATTATAGTAGATAGCTAGATATAATGATTTGGTCAAAGTGTTATGCATGTAGAAAAGCAGAAGAAAAAAATCATGCAGCAACATAGTGCATGGTCTATTGAACCTACAATGCCTTTATTTCTTCCGCAATTGATAAGTTCGCGTGAAATGTAGCTAAGATCACAACGTGCTGAGAAATTGATCACAATCCAAGAGTCAATGCGAGTGGGATGCAGAAGTGTCTGCAAAAGAAAGATCAAATAGTGTTATATCAAATACAAAAACAACCTTAGATTAGCAAAAGTCATGCATATATTTATAATTTTTTTTAGAATATATGTATATTTGTATTATATATAAATAAATGTTTAATATAAACGAAAATACCAAATGCAGGGTGTCACGGTCTAAGACTAGTATTCTAATAATATCACATTTCCTTCTCTAGAATTACATATAGTTTCAAGGAATCAGGCTTACCTTGTTATTAAAGTTCCATCGTCCATTACGAGGGATACAATCATCACTTCTACCAACCTTCAACTGAAAATCAAAAGTGTAAATTGTAATGATTTAATTAAAGGAGAAAAAGAGATTGTTTAAATAAGGATGACACTTCGTGCACAAAACATAGTCAATTAGTCACCTTTGGAGATTCAAGTACACGACCCTCGACCTGTGTCAGTTGTTTATCTATTTTTAGCTTACACTGAGCTAGCACCGGATCCTCGTCATATCCATAATTTGTCAAAGCCTGCCAGAAAAATCTTCAAAAAATCAACGATTATTAACAATAAAAGGATATATGAACTTGGGTTCTGAGAAAAACCTACATGAGTGACAGTTTTAATTTTTTCCTGAGGCTTCTGTCTTGATTTCTCTACCAAAGATGCTCTTTGCATTGAAGACAATGCTTTTGTGTAGCGTTGAAGGGAAACAAGCGAGCACAACTAAAATCCCAAAAGAAAAAAAAGAAGGTTTAACATCTTTGAAACAAAATCATCATGAAAGTGCAATAATAACTTTTAGGCACAACGATTGTTCAAACCTCTAATGGCAAATAATTCGGCCGTTTAGGCCTCCCAACATCTAGACACGGAAAATCACCAGAATAAGTCAATTCAATGCCACAATGTCTGACGAAGTAATCATACACAGTAATATCAATATTCTCCCCATCTGGACTGCCGTTATTCCTCAGTTTCATGGAAAAACTAGAACAAAGGAAAAAATGAAGTTCAGAATCTTTCCAGAACAAACAGTAGCAGAAATTTTCCTTGCAAATAAGTTCTTGCAATAATGACATACAATTGTTGGTTGCAAGGCTTTTCACTCAAACCAATGATTTTAAATTCCATGTTCCGATGTCTTGCTTTAACCCTCAAATTCCTTAGCGTTCTTTTTGCCTGGACATTAGCAAAAACAAGATTAAAGGGATGTTAGAAAGAAAATAAGTGCAGCACCAAAATAAAAAACTGAATAATGTACTTGTCAGTTATGTACCTTCATCCAGTCAATATAGCGTGGTTCACGTACATTCTGGTTGGCTAATAGGAAGTCGATCACTGGTCCCGGTTTCACAATCATCGTGGTGGAAACATCTTCAAAGTAATATAAAGGATTCCATACTCATAATGAATGGTATTGGTATACAACATATAAAATCTTATATCAATTGGAAGACTTGCAAGAAAAATAGTAAACAAAAATATTACCCATATTCAAAGATAATCCATCCCTTGTCAAACGGAAGCTGGAATGGAATCCCCGTACTCCTGTTACCCCTCCTCCAACATCAGTAAAGTTCCTTGAATCATCGTGAAAGAATGACTGCTTTACCAAAAGACATCCCCTACATAAAAAACGGGACTTCGTCAATATAATAGTTAACTATTAGATAGTATGGACGTTCATTTGTGATGAGAGGAGTAGTCCATCTTTCTTATGCATAAATCGACACTTTTTTCGATGTGAGATCCTAACATTAACAAATAGAGAAAATAAGATATGAGTTAGCTTAGGACACAGTAGAAACCAATTACCGGTTTGCTGCTTGTTGCCTCAGGATAATGTCAAGCACTCTCAATGCATCCTGAGAGCTGCCATTATCCACCTCTGATCCCTTGAGGGCAGTAAAAATGGATTTCATTGGAATTTTTGTAGCGAAGCTTAGAACAACATTAAAAGTCTTTGAATTAAAACTACGCTTCGACTTCTTCCCAACCGCATTCGGGCTCCCTCTGCCCCCAAAGTTGCCAGTTTCTCTGTAACAGAAGTAACTGTAAGTTATAAATGAAAGAAATACATAAGTATTAAGTTAGTATGAAATGATACATGGACGTACGTAGGTTTTGCATACGATCCCTCTAGCACCACTATGAACTCAAGCTTGTTTTGCGGAAGGGGGCCAATGGTGTAAAGACATTTGTCTCCATCATATGCAAACTTTTTATTGGCAAGTTCAGTAGAGTAAGTTTGATAGAGTTTATCCATCAGTTTCCGCCCAATTTCCTTTCCTTCAACAGGCTTGTTATCTTCATAACTAATTGAAACCTGTAAGCCAAAAGCAATAGCAAGTATAAACACGAAGCACAAGGGCGGAGTGCAGGCAGAAGAAAAAATTTGAAAACAAATGCATACACTGTATTGATAGAAAACTATATCAGAAGCGTTAACAGAAACTCGAAAGTGGTTAGTGAGCAAAGGAATGCGTCTCCCTTTGCTTCCTACACCGCGTCTACTCATTATCGTATACGTAGGAGCCATTGCTGTTTCTGGCTTCATATTAGGAGGCAATGGTGGCGCAGGCGGCAAAGTAGAGTTTTTGGTTTTTAGTCCAGGGCTTGTAATGTCAGCCATCTTTTAAATCAAAAAGATACCTGGAGCAGGGAACGCACAAGGATTAACAAGTTATACAGAACACAATACTTTCATCAAAATACACAAGTAAAGATCATCTTAACGAAATGACTATGCTCTAACATCACAATGTGCATAAAACAAGTCAATAAAAAATATCCAAAATATAAAAACAATGGCACTTTATAGCATTGCAAGACAAACAAATTTTCCGAACGGATCTAGCTTCATCATTCAAAAGAAAAACAATAGAACCAAAACTGTAAAGCCCCAACCAATTTTTTTTTTTTGTTGATTATCGATACTAGCTTGCGCACATCTCGACTAATGTCACTGGACATATCATGAATGATAGTCACCATGAATGAGACACATCTCCTCTTACTTCCAAAGTTAAGCAGGATTGCGATTCTTTGAGTCTTTCTTGATCATCATAACTTTTATATATTTTCTCATATATTTCTCGATGTATACAAAAAAATAAACCGAAACATTAAACGAGCAAGGTAAATCATACACACGATCCGACGACTCATAAGTCACAACGAGTTGTAAGACAAGAGAAGATAGACAGATAAACAGTAGATCGAAAAAGAAACGCCAAGAACGAGAAACAATGAATCTTAACTCGACAAAGCAAGAAAACAAGAAAATCGCAGTCCAGTCCAGTCCAGGGAAACGTGAAAAGGAAGAAAACATCCTCCACATTTGAAAACAATGCAACATAAACAAAGAAAAACAACTCAAATTCCTCAAGAAATACAGAGAGCAAAGAAAAGCGCCAAAACAAAGCCAGACGGAAAAAACCGAAAGAGAAGAATGCGATACCATACCAGTAACAGAGAAGACGAAACAAGCAAGCAAAGATTAGAGAAAACAGAACCAGAAAAAAGCGAAACTCCGATTTTAGGGTTTGGAGAGGAGAAATTTGGAGAAGATGAAGATCAGAATTGTTGCTCTGTTTGGGTGTGCAGTGGTTTCAGAGGAAGAAGAAGAAGAAGCGCGAAAGAAAACGGTGCTTATTTTGGAAATAAAATTTGAAGCCTTTTTAAAGTTGATTTTCTTAGACAGAGAAATACGGTACTGTCACGTACGCTACGTTTTCTATCCGATTCTTGTACGGTTTACGATGCGTGCTTCTTATTCAACGGATGGATTTGCCCCTTTGGGTTACGAGGTAAACAAATTGAATGGTGTTGATTTCTTTCCTTTTGTAGTGATGTACGATTTGGTTCTCTGAATTGTAATAGGCTTATTATTTTCGCAAGTTATTTTATTGTTTCAAAATCGCAAGATTTTCAAATTCATTTTTTGTTTTTATGGAAAAAATATTTGCTTTTATCTTTACTTTTTGAAAAAATATTTTTTGTGTTATATGATGACTAGTTTTAGAAATATATTTGTATTTATAGCTAAATATTTAGGGCTCGTTTTGTAACGTTCTTGTTTCCTGTTTCTCGTTTTTGTTTCTCTTTTTTTAGAAACAGATTTGTTTGGTAACCGTTCTTGTTTCTTGTTCCCGAAAAAAAAAATTTAATATTGGGCCTAAAAGTGAGAACTCTCAAAAGGAGTTTCTCTTGTTCCGTTTCTCTTTTCTTGTGTGTGTTTTTTTGTGACGTACTTCTTTATATTTAAAAACGTACAATTATTATCAATAATAAGATTTGGCTTAATTGGCAATTGTGTTTCATGAGTTTTGCTTTTTCTCTCTCACATTTCAGGTTCAATCCACATGCAAATCAACTTTTATTTTCTTTTTCTTCAGTTTTTATTTTCTTAAACAATCAATCTTTTATTTTTCTTTCTAATTTTCTTTTTTCCTTCGATTTTTATTTTTTAAAATCAACTCTTTTCATTTTAATTCGGTCAAATATATATTCATTCATATATTATTTTAATTCTTTGGTTATATATCAACTATTTATTATTTTAATTTCATGAATATACATTTTTATTACATATATCAAAAGCTTAAGAAAAATAAAAAAATATATATATAAAAAAAAAAATCAATCAAACACATTAAAATTGATAGCTACAGAAATCTTAGACTTCATTCTAATGAAATCTTGATTTTTTTTTTTGAAAATTAATGAATTCTTGAATTTATTTATTTATTTATAATTTGATTTTAAACTTTTGTAATAGGGGTATTGATTACAAACTTGTTGTTATCAAGATTCATTTGATTTTTTGTATTGAGGAGATTCTTATAATTTGATTTTAAAACTCCATAATATACGTATTTAATACACAATTGTTCTCATATTAATTGTAGAGCTGAAATAAATTAACCATAAACAAAATAAATAATTGCTTTATTTTTACATTAAGATTCATTTGTTTTTTTTCTTCTAAAAACTTATTTATGCTATAAAATATGCAAACTTGTGATAATGATTTATATATATAATTTTACATGCTACATTTTTAAAAAATTAAAAAAAAAAAACTAGAAACAAGAAATGGTTACCAAACAAGTTTGTTTCTGTTTCTTATTTTTTCTAAGAAACAAGAAACAGAAACAGTTACCAAACACATTCTTGTTTCTTATTTTAAAAACTCAAGAAACAAAAACTAAGAAACAAGAAACAAGAAAATGGAGTGTTACAAACGAGCCCTTAATTTATTTATTTTTTTTTTTTTTGAGTACAGCTAAACACTAAGTTTGGAATCAATCATATTTTTGTGTTTTTAATTAATTTAAAGGAAATTAGTTATGTATACCAACTTTAGGGTCCTCTACTAAAATTATAGCATATTTTTTTATCAAAAATTTGTTTATACCAAAATTCTGAGTGATTGAACTTAATCGAACCCAATCAATAACTAGTGATTAAACTCAATCAGTTTGTTAAATGATTGAGCTCAACTGATTAAGTTCAATCACTAGTTATTGATTGAGTTCGATTGAGTTCAATCACTCAAAATTTTGGTATATATGCAATTATTTTCAATTTTGTGAGATAGATGCAATTTTTTAGTCCATTTTTATTATACATGAAAAATTCCTTAATTTAAAATATATTTATTTATAAATTTTAATAGGTAACCACTATTTTAACATCAAATGAGTTAATAACTTCATAATTTGTTTGTTTGAAAATTGATATTTAGCTCTATGTGATAAAAGCAGTGTTGACCTACTTATCTTATATTAAAATAAAAACACTATTTTAGTAAAGTTATTTTTACTTTTTCATATAAAATAACTTTTTATTTTGGTGGACATCCAAAAAAAAGAAAGTCTCCCCAAAAAAGCCTCAAAACCATCTAAGGTCTCTTCAAAAAAACAAAACCACTGATTTTTTTATTTTTTATTTTTGAAATAAACCACTGTATTTCTCAACAAAAAACCTATCATCCAATTATTTTTTTTTTTCATATTTTTTTTAATGTATTCTTACTAGAAAGCTAATTTATTTTCACGTTTTTTTTAATGAAAACGTTCTTCAACTTTTACTATTTACCTAAATTTTATTGAAAAATTATACTATATAGACCACTTTCAAACAATATTTGCACATTTAGCATCACAACTTTTTTTTTGCAATTTTAGTTTTTCATTTTCATTTTCCGGATTTCCAATTTTTAAAATGCCAATTTTACC